>CANXYI010963489.1:0-12454 GCA_948208565.1 Hura crepitans | reverse complement strand
GACACAATGATCTGCGAGGCAGCAGTTTCTTCAAGCTATAAGGGGGGATAACTAAAGTAGGGGGATTAATTATCAAATGGAGTTTTTCCTGTATCTATACCTAAAAAAGCTATTAGGAATAAAAACCTGAAAAGGCTTCCTAATTAAATCTCAAGGTTGTGGTAAGATGAAAACCAATTAAAGGCAGTCTATCGTAAAAAGGTATGCTAAGAATAAAATTCAAAACGACTTTATAAGTAAAAGATATATCAAGAATAAGATGAAAACCCGTTAAGGGTGATTTATTCTTAAAAAAAATATTACCTGTAAAAGGATTGAACTTCCATGAAAGAAGGAGGTAGGGCCAATTGTCACTTCATCCAAGCCCATAATAGTCTTAGCAAGAATTAGAGGGAAAGGGTTCGCTTCGTCTCTTATGATGTTCGCCACATCAAAAATTTGATAATCCCCAATATCACCATTTGAAGTCATAGTTAGAAATTTGGTGAAGAAGATGAATACCAAAGCACCCGTATAAAGTAAAGGTATGCTAGTTTACTTGTCTAAAAAAGAAAAAAGGGAGTCCAATTGAACACTTTCTCTTGATATCAATTCTATGATCATAAAAAGAAGGACACCTACAGCGTTAGCAGCTTCCTAAGGATAATTGGGAACATAGTTGGCGCAGCAAGGCATAGCATCATGAGAATATTAGACACCCAGGATTACAATGAACTCCTTTGAAAGAGGACACAACTCCTTAATTGTAAAGTAAAAATCATGGAATATTTGGTCCTAAAATTAGGAAGCAACATGCAAAAAGACAAATCGAGTTTGACCCTATGCAAATATTTTAATATGCTAAAGTTTGCTACAAGAGGAATTTTCCATAATGAGTAGGTGTTAATTTTTGACCATTATAAAGAGAATTGGTTTGCACGAGGATAAAAAACACATAAATGCATGCATTTTTACACTTAATAAGTCAAAATGGCCATTTTCCTGAAGGCAAAACAACTATTTTTAGGCTCAAAAATGGTCATTTTAGGCATTGAAATGACCATTTTGACCTAGAAAAAATTGACCATTTTAGGCCCTAAATGGCCATTTTGGCTATTTTCTAATAAAAATAGCCAGTTTCCATCATTTTTTACATCCAACATCAAAAATTACAATTTTGCCACTTCATACGACATTTTTTGCTATAAAATGCCTCCGAGACAACAGAGTAGGCCTCGAGAGTAGCCTATCCCTTTTCACATGCAGCCTCTAACTTGGCTCAAAATCGATAAGTTCGAGCGATTCCGGAGCCTCACCAGTGTAAGCTAGATTAGAATTAGATATCTCTACCCATGCACCATGGCAGATATAAGAGCCTTACAAGGGATCAACAGCTCCTTGATTGGGTCCAGTGGCACCAGTTTTACATGATGCACCCACCTATATATCCAGCTATCACCCTCAAGTTCCTCAATATCTACGTTACCAGTGGATTGCATTTTCAAATCCCACAGCCATCTAATTCAGTGTCTAGGGGATCTGATATGTCCTCTTCTAGCAGTGATTCTCAAAGCTCCTTCACTGACTACTAAATAGACTTCTAGACCTCTCAAAGTGCCTTACTAAGTAGTAGGACTTTATCAAATACTCTCGAACCATCTCCTAGGCTAGGTGTACCAAGGTAGGTTCACTATGAGACTTGCTCTATTTCTACTTGCATCGAGTCTCTGCCCTATCATATCTCGATAGAGTCGACAGTATGAGTTAGATCACTCATACAGAGGTCTTCGGCCTATGGGCCATAGAGTGAGAAGTCCAATTTAGTCTAGTTGTAGCCATTCTGGAGTGCCTCTATCGGGTCAGCTAGAGCCCTAGCAAGGGGATAACAGTAAGCATGATTATCATAGTACTCTTAATTAGCTAGGAGTATTAGAGACTGCCATAGGGTAGCTTATCCAGTAATAGTTCATGATCAGTAAAGACATAGTCTTTATAATGAGGATTGTATGCTCATACCCCAACACCCCATTAAGTTACAAGTTCTTCACCAAGGCAAAGCTAATAAGAGAGTTTGATGAAGAGCCAGGGATGACAAATGCTTATATGGCCTAGTTCGCCACATCCTTAGATAAGCTACTTGGGGGCATCCCAGACCAACTCTCACCATTAGCCACGCTAGAGCATGTTCAACGACAGTGTCTCCACACGAATAAGGTTGGACCTTCCTTCTCCGCACCTACAGTAGCTGAGCCGTTGGTCATAGATATTTTGACAGAGGTTTAAGATTTGGTCTACGGCATATAGTTCTAAATGATGACTCAGTACCTAAACTTTTCTTAGCGATTGAAATGGGTGGAGGCATGCATCCACCGATTGGAGACCTCTCGGCACCAACCTCCTGTAGATGATTAAAGCTATTTCTATCCATTTTATTTATTTATTTATTTACTTTTGTACATGCAAAAGCACAACACATATTTCTAATTTCATTATCAAAATTTTCTTTATATATATGAAGTTATATTCTTTTGTCTACATTTTTCTTTACATATTCACAGATAAAAAGAAAATAATAATAATAATAATAATAATAATAATAATAATAAATAATTACAAATAAATAATAATAAAAAAGAGAGAAGTAGGAAAAAAAAGGAAGGAAAAAGAAAGAAAAAGAAAAGTGGCAACCAAAAAAAAAAAGAGGTAAAGATATAGTAATCATCTGCATAAATTGCACAAGATAACACTAAGATCATAAAAATCATTTTTCACACCAATACACATGTAATGCCTGAGAAATCCCAGTGTTATGAATAGTACTTCCCAAGATGTGAATACTATTTTCTTGAAGCCGGGAATATCAATTTTACTGAATAAAAGTACTAATTATAATATAACTTTAGGCTAAATTTAAAGTTAAAACGAGGTCAGTTAAGTGGTTAAAAATGTTTTTTAAGTTTTACGGCAATGTCACATGAATAGTGACCTAGTTTTAACTGAACTGTAAAATATTAAAAACTTGCTTAGAAAATTTTGAGATTTATACAATTTGATACTCAAAAATTCTAATTAGCCTATTGGCATTAGAATTGAATTTTTTAGATATTGGGAAGTATTTTTATGAAAATCAGGTACTGTTAAAACTAGAGATTTTAATTATTTTTTCTCATTTTTCGAGCTCTGATTTTTAGAGGATTGTGAGGCTTAATAAAAGTGAATTTTCACATGTAATAATGAGATTAATTGAACTAAAACAAGAAGGGAAAAAAAGGAAAAAAATTAAGAAGAAAAATGAAAATAAAATACCATTAATTTTGGCAAAATATAAATATGATCAAATGAGTCTAATTTGGTCAAACCTTTCTTCTCCACCTTTCCTCTCTCTCTCATTAGAAGCCAACGGCTTCTCCTTGGCTCTCCCTCTATTTTTATTTATTTTTTCTTTGAACACATTTTGGCTCAATTAAAAATGGTTTAAATGCCTCTACACCCTCTATAACCTCTCGGTAGTGGAAAATTCGAAGAAAAATCAATAAATTTCTCGATTTTAAAACTTAATGAATAGTAACCATTTTTGGTTTGGGTGAGTTTTTTGAAAACCTAATATTTTTTCCATGTTCTATAGGTGCCCAAGAGAACTTTAATGATTTTAGATTTTGATTTTGAGCTTCAGTTGATTTATTATGATTTTTACAAGATTTTTGTTATATTATGTTAGAAGCTTCTAACAAAACACTAGACAAGGGAAAATCAAAGGCATAGGCAGGCTTTGGGTTGTGTTTCAACATCCTCAGTATGTGTAATTGAAAGAACTTGTGAGAATTTAAGTGTGCATTAATTTGACATATTATGCCTATAGGTGTGAATGTGCAATAAATGTTAATTTTGATGAATGAATGCCATTAATGATGTTATATGACATGTAAGATGTATGATTATGTATTTCAAATGATGGTGAATGTTTACTTATCATATGGAATCGATATTATAATCATAATGCCATTATGTGCCTTAAATGTTCCAAATGGGGTATATTGTGCTTAATGTAATAATTAAGTATATTAATGCCTAAATTGATATTATTTGACTTAAATGACATGCATTGGAGTAGTGAGAACTATGGAAATGTTTATCGAATGTAATATGCTAATGATGTATGTTATTGTGCAAGGTGGGTATATTATGAGGGATGATGTAAATCATGCATGTAGATGATACTTAAGCATGATTTATGGCATGTTGAATGCATTATAAATCACTTAAGAGATTTGAATGGTGTTTGTTACCATGTTGTGTATATTGGCCTAAATGGACAATAAGGCCAACTTTATATGTGTATTTCTTAAGTGCAAATTGGCTATACAATATGCCTAGAGGTGACTAACTATGAAAGGTTAGCATTAATTGAGGTCATGTTAAATTGTTATATGCAATGAAGCATGTATGCATATTGTGCCCATAATGCATGATAATTATGTCTATTTCAAAGGTATGAACAAGTATGCAAAAATACACATAATTAGTATATATTATGAAGTATGTGGTTATGGCCGTGTAATATAGTGTTGTTGCTAATGTGATTTACACATGAGTGGCATGCATGGCCGAATGGCACTTTTGAAATGCATGTGCATGTAGTAATTAAATAATGCAAGAAAGATGCATATATGTGCTATACACACTATGTTTGATAATAGACATGATTACAATCACATATTGATGAGGTTTTAAGCCATAATATGTTTTAAACATATAATAAGCCTATATAAGGCATTACATTGATAGATATTTGGGCATATTATATCTTGGATAAACATATGCCATAAAGTGAATGTAAAATGGCAATTATGTAATGATAAGTATCCAATGAAATGAAAATGATGATTTTAAAGTGCATATCGCACAAGTGTGATTAAATGCATGTTATGGCATGCATGGTCTCTAAAATGAGAATTATAATGAAATTTCCCAGTTTTAGTCATTTGTTGGCTAAAACAACTTAAGTTAAAAGCTAGTTAAACTTAATTAAGATGGTAAAACTAAAATATATCAGTTATAGCCCATGTGATACAACAACCTAAAAATGGATAAATTGATCGGTCAATTAGGAGATATAGCAGCTGGTAGGGTACTTATGTGCCTAGATTGTTATCCAAGGGTTCACTATATGTCTTACCCATAAATTTATACTACGATCTTTGGATCTATATGGGTGCAGCAACCGTAAGGTTCCATAAAGGCCACTGCACATTTACTTGCGAGTGTAGTCACGTAAACTTGGATGGGTATTGCACACTTTTTTCTATGCTGGTGCAGTAGCCATTAAATCTAAAATGTAGGCCACTACACATTATTGATCCCATTATCGATGTGTTTTATGGTTATCCAAAATATGCTTAAAAGAACTAGGTAAATTTGAATTTTAACCTATAATATGTACTATATCCATGAAAAAAAAAAGTTTCATGCAAAATGCATATTATATCAAGCTGCTTATGATAAATGCTTTATCTTAGGTTATATGTATGCTATATGCCTTATGTAGAGATATGAGCATGATGAATGTTTTATTATCACATTATTGGATGTCAAAATAATTATGAATATCGTGAAAGATATTAGTTGTTCATACTTATGATTATCAGTTATATATATATTACATGTTGATGATGGCTTTAAGCACAAATTATTTCGATTACACCACTAAGCAATCGCTTAGTGCATCGTTTGTTTGCGATGTATAGGTAAAAAGACATTTTGAGATCAAGCCTCAGGATATTAAGCTTATCAAGAGGAGATATTGCTTTTGGTAATGACATGTACATAGAATATAGTTATATGATGCATAGGTTGCACTCAATGTCATAAATATAAGGGGAATAGGCCTAAGTTGTAATTGATTTTAATCTTTTGGATTTCAAAGTTTGTAAACCTTTAAAAACTATTAAAAGTTGTTTTATACTGTACGATATCTCTTCCTAAGATTGAGATATCCTGATTATGTGGTTATGTGTTGATGAAGTGATCAGAGGATCACAGATGGTTGTGGATGTATGAGAATGATATGAAAGTGCATTTTTTATTTGTAGGTTACTATTTATTTTAGGATAGTGTTTTAGTATAGCCATTATGCTACCGAATTTTCAACACAAAGATTCCTAAAAATGAATTGTAACTATGATTTGAAAAGTTTTTGTAATCTCGTATTTTAATAAGTGTAACATTTTGTAAAGAAAGTTTTAAGATGAGTATAAGTGCAATAGAGTTTAGCTAACTTGATTTGTGTGCATTCCTTAGTTAGGCTTAGCGTCTAGACCGGATAAGGGGTGTCATAACACTTGTTTTTTAATGCATTAGTTCTCAATAAAATATTAAGATATCTCACTCGTTGCTTTACTTATAAGTACCTAATTTGTGTGATTGCTGAAACTATCTCTTGAATATAGCTTCAACAATTACTGGGACAAGCTACTAGCTTCACTCTCAAAACCAAAAATCAAATGCAATAACTCTCGCCCTATTTGAAGTAAAATCAGATGCAACATCTCTCACCTTGTTTGATATCATATGCAATAACCCTCACCCTATTTGAAGCAAAATCAGATACAATAGCTCTCGCCCTATCTAAAGTAAAAATTTAATGCAATGGCTCTCGCCCTATTTAAATCAAAGTATAGATGTAATGGCTTGCCATGTCTGGCAAAGAGATGGTTCTCAAAATAGCAACAAGCCATGGGTTACCTTACATACCGCTATAGATGTCTCCCCAAAGTTAGGAGCAATTATGGACACTGGGTCTTAGGCACCTAAGTTTATATTACCTAATAGTTAAAAAATGATAGGAAATCTCTACTAATTTCTAGCCTATAATCTTTTTTCTAGCCAAAAGGCCATTTAAAACTTTTAAGAAAGGTGTTTTGATAATAAAAAATGATTTTTGGAAATTTCCAACCAAAACAGTTGTTTTAGGTCATGCAAAATGGTCGTTTTAGTGCTCCCAAAATGGCTATTTTGCTTTGCCCTTAACATTGTCGGCTATAAAAGCGACAATAACAGCAGAAAAAAGGACAGGAAATTTAACCTCAAAAAGCATGTAGACACCAGAAAAATATTCGTACACTTTTTAAAATTTTTATTATGATTTTCAAAAATCATTTTTCATGGAAAACTCGATCAAGAGAAAAAAAAAAGGCTCTCTAAAGGAAATTATACTCGGTGACTTCTATCACTCTTTTCTTCTTTTTCATCTCTTTTATTTTTGTTGTTCTTCATCTCTTTTTCTTCTTCTCTATCTCTTTTATTTTTGCTAATATTTGCTTTATGGTTTGTTTTATTTTTTATGGTGAGGGGGAGATCTACTTGGTCAGTTTGATATTTGTCTTTTTGGTACATTCATTCTATTAAGTTGATCATTTCCTTCCCTTTTATGATGCGATTTTTGTTTCTTTTATTTCTTTTAGTTAGAATGTAATTTGGAGATTTGCCAAGTATTTTTTATTTTTTATTTTTCACTCAATTTATTTTCCTATATATTCCACGAATATTGTAATAAGTAGAAAATGATTTCTATATAGTCTAAAATATAACCAAATTAATTTTCTACCGAATTGAGTAGTGTTTTATAATAAAATGGGTTTTGAATTTTCTATAATAAAAGTCACAATAATAAAATATGCTTTCACAAATGAGTATGCGCAAACCAAAATTCTCAAAATAATCAATTGCCCAATTTGATATATGTTTTCTTCTAGTTTCATGTATTTCCTTCACCTTTGTAAATATGCTCTTTATTAATTCCACATGTGATTAAGTGTCCATTGTAAATCTCAAAACCTGCTTGAGGAAAAGGATAAATTTATAAAGTTAATCTAAAATTCTGTATTAATTTGAGATATAAATAAAAATAAGGTTCTAAACCATCCTCTGGTTAAGCTCTACAAGGTATTTCCTGACTTCAGTTAGGTGGCGACTCTTACCTTGTGGTGCCCAACTCGCACTCTCATATTTGATTAATTAGAAATGGTTTGAGATTTCTTGAATTCACTTCTTGTCTTTAGGGATTCAAAGAGTGAGGATCAGGTTGAATCTTTAGCAATTTCCAATCAACTGGCCTAGAAAAAGGATGGACGCAAAAATTTATTTTATGCAAAGTATTTTTATTTCAAATGTTACATATTTTATTTTCTTCTAGCAAAAATATACACAACTAAAAGAGAGCTACTCATAAAATGGTGATAACTCAAATATCAATAAAGCTTAATTGTACTACAAGGCCATAGGACGGGTGTAACACCTAACAATCTTGGGGTCATGAGTAGTAATTCCTGGGATGTGAACAATACTTTTCATACAAACAAATAGTACATGTTATAAAAAAACTGTGGGTGAAGTATGGCATGAAAATAAGAACATTTGGATGGTCAACGACAGCTAACAAGTGTACTAATGAATAGTACTTCTCAATGTGTGAATAGTATTTCTCGAGACTCAAGTTACACTAATGCGACTAGGTGGAAATATTATTTTTAATATGATTATAGGTAAATTTTGAAATAAAATGAAGTCATTAAGATGGTTAAAAATAGTAACAAATTTTTTATGATAATGTTTTATGAATGGTAACATGGTCAGGGCTGAACCAACAATTATAGTGTTTTTGCCTGGACGAAACCAAGAATGTTACAACATGATACTCAAATATTCTAAAGAGTTCATTGGAACTAGAATCAAAATTTTTAAAGATCATAGGAATTTTCTAAAAATTCAAATAAGGCTAAAAAAATTACTTTAAGTCGATTTTTGAGGTTTTGAGTATAGTTTGTTTGGGACCGTCGAGTATTGTCATGTTTGATTATTTGAGATTATAAGATGTAGTAATTGATAAGGGAATTGAAGAATAAAAATAAGAAGGAATAAATTTGGTAATTGAAGGGATTTTATGGGCCTTAAAAACATGGGCCATTGGATCAAGGAAAGGATCAATCTTGCCTATTTATTGGGACATATAAAAGTCATATTTTTAGTCCAACAAAAGAGGAGAATCAGCAGCCCTTCTTCCCCTAAGTAGCGTCAACCATTAATGAGCTTTTAAACTCTTTGTTGTTTCTTTTCTTCATCTCCTCCACCATATATCACCAAGCTTCACTCTTTTACCCCTTTATTGAGCTTTCCCATGTGTTGAACATTAGATTTAAGGAGTAAATTTGAGGAATTCATGGAGTTTTATGTATGGATGAATAGTGCCACATTTGAGGGTAAGTCATTATTTTTGGATTTTGATATTTTTAAAGGTGGGGTTGTGGTCCTAATAAGTGTTATTTAAGTTCAATTTAAGTTTTAGATGGATATTAATTTTTATTTGGATTTTTGGTTTTGTGTGGCTATTATGTGAGTGAAAAAAGAAGAGGAGATCAAAGGAGAATGGCAAAGAGAAAAGAAAGGAAGTGGAATTGAAGTGTTTTAAGTCCAAATTGGATCCAAAGGTATGTGTATCCAAGTTTAATAAAGGTTGTGTGTGTTTAAGTGTGTGATATAATCAACTGGTATGCTTTTCGGTGTAATTAATACATGTTTTAGTTAAATGATTATGTTAAATGGTGTATAAATGTGAAATGTTGTGAATATATAGAATAAAAACTAATGTGGATTGTTGAATTTAAAAGGGTCAAATGGTATGTTAATGGTATAGGGTATTCACTTGTATATGCATACGGTATGATGAATAATTACTATAGGACATAATGATTTAAAGTGTGTATGTGGAAAAAAAATAAAAGATAGGAGGATTGTGTGTGAGTTAGGTATGATTGAAAGATATATGTATGAAATGATGGATAATCAATTGTGTATACCTTATGTAAATTGGTAACTTAGCATAAAATTAGGTGTAATGCTGAGGGTAAACAAATTAAATGGCAAATATAGTGTGTGTATGTGTGACTAAGGCTTAAACCCATAAGTATGAGATCAAAGATTAACTGACTAAGCGAAACTTTATATGTTATAGGGTTAAGTGTGCTTTAGGCATGTTATTGGATGCAAGTATGAAGAAATAAATAATTTGATGAGATTAATTGTATGTGGTGTATAGTGTCTTAGCCGAATGCTTGAATGGTGTATCCTTATAGTTGTGATTGTTAAGCTTAGTGTATAAGGATGGTAAAGCATGTCTAAAACCTAGAATTTGAGGTAACATATTTATAATGTGTATAATTGGTGTTATACGTATTTAATTGTAGGATAATTTTATGGTATGTTAGAAAAACAACAAAGAGGCATATGATCTTTAATGCATGTAATTGGTAAAATTGATAAGTAATCTCACGATTAGAGCACTATATGAAATTATTAGATTCTATGACATTACATGGGCATGTTAGTAGGCAAGTATGTAAAAATGGTGTATGAATTGCATGTATAATAATGGAATTGAGGCATGTAATCCGTAGTGCATGAAAATGCTATTGTTGCTAAGAAAATATATAATTAAAGTGGTAAAGTGGCATTATTTGGCTTGTTGGCAACACAAGAATATGCTATTAAATAAAAATGTAAAATTTTACATATTATATATATATTGGGTCAAACCCTAAATGACTTAAAAACAAGGAGTGAGGTATGGCTTGTTAACTTCAAGGAGCTAAGTTTACATAAGGATATATGGATATGTGATAAACATTAGACATAGTACATGACATGTTATAAAATATGCTAATATGATAAAATGTGATTAAATGGCTTTGCAAGCATGATAGCCTAAAGGTCTATAAGAAAACAAGATCTTGTTCTATATAAGATGTATAGTTGAATGGCCTAAGATGTTGTTTGATTATGCTTAATACATCCATGAGAAAGAGGCATATTGTTGCTATGAATATGTAACATAAGACATACTAAAGGTACTTAATGTAAGCTACATGTAAATATGTGAAAGATAATTAAACAATTATAATGTTCATATGAATGTAGATAACCTAGTCTTAATAGGTTGACCAATCAACTAGAGATATTAGCAACTATAAAGGTACTTTGGTACTTACACATGGCCTTCAAGCACTAGTATATGGCTTTCGAGCCCTAGATTATGGTCTTCAGACCCCATATATGCCTTTTAGGTCCCGCTACGACCATTGGGGTCCAAATATGACCTTCAAGTCCCCGCTATGACCTTTAGGTCCCAATCATGGCCTCTATGGGCCCAAATTATTATACATCCCCTATATGGCCTCTGTGGCTCATAGAGTTCTTGCTATCCAATATCAGGATTTTGTCTATTGAGTATGTGCAATTAAAGGAGACATATAATTTACTAAATAAAATAATTTATCTAAGAAAAGTTTAGGACATTGTAAACTTGCATAAATGGTTAAAACACTTTCCATATGATCTTAATTGGTATATATAAATGTATAATGATTATAGGAATACTGAATATGGTGATGGCATGTCCTATGATATATAAATAGACAGGTAAAGGAATAAGATTACACTAAGTATTAGTTTATGTGTGGAAATCGTATAATCAATGTATGCTGAAGATAAGGTTTAGTTGAATACTCGAGCAATGATTAATATATAAGTAAAAATTTAGAAAACAATTAAAAGGGAAATAATAATAATAATAATTTCATGATGCTATGTGGGTTTATTGGTCTATATAATGGAATGACAAAATTTTATCATTAACCTTATTTTATGATGATGTGTAAAAGGAGAACAGATGTAAGGGTATACATGTTGCATGTATTTAAGATGTAAGAAAAGGGATACAAAAGAAATAGTTTAGCATGGTAAAATAATAGTTAAATGGAGCATTATGCTTTAATTGAGTTAAAGTGCTTTAGCCAAAAAAATTACATGTTTAAAATAAGAGAAATTATAAATAAATAAGTAGAGGGTAAAGAATTAATAAGTATCTTAGTAGTATAATAATAAAATATGTATGTACTACATGATGTTGCATGTATAATTACCATCTATAGCTGTGGATAAATTATACAACAAATAATTATGAGCCTAGATAACATATACTAGCCAAATGAATGTGTACACTAATTTTTGTAGGCAAGTATAATTTTATTATTTAAATCCTTGTCTGTTTGAAATATATGTAATAACGAACTATTCTTGCATGTGATGTATGTATGTAAGTTATGCTTATTATACTTGGATACACCACTAAGTTGTGAAGCTTAGCATGTCGTTTGTGTTTTATGACGCATAAGTGCATATGGATATATATATGTGGAAGCTATAATTACATCGAACGAGGACTATAAAAGAAGAGTTATTTTTGGAGTTATATAGATTTATATGCTTTGAGTTTGATATTAGTTTCTTTTATATAGCACTCATATGTAATAAAAAGGCGACATGCCTGAATCTATAAGTGATGTATCATTATCATTATAAGAAAAAATGGTATGTACATATAAGTTTTATGTGTGTATGTTTGATTAGATGGTTTCTTAAGATG
>CANXYI010963485.1:0-10151 GCA_948208565.1 Hura crepitans | reverse complement strand
ATTAAGAAGCTTGATTTGATCTCTATGTCTAACCTTACTTCTATGGTTGCTGGGAAGCATTGGAATCCTTTAACTTCTTGTCTGCACTTGGTATAAAACTAGTTTGGCTAGTAGTAAAAGGCCTCTTCTTCTAAAACAATTTTCTTTTCCTATTTACCATTTCTTTAGTGGCATATGCTACTGACACCAAAGAAAAAAAACTATCTAATCTTTGTCATGGCTATATGTAATCTCAACTCTACATTGAGGCCTTTTTCAAACCTTTTACATCTCTCTTCCTCAATAGGTAGTAGCTCCTCTGCATGCCAGCTTAACTGAGCAAATTCCTTTTCATTCTCAGACACAGACCTCTATCCTAACTTTAAATCTAGGAACTTATGTCTCTTCTTATCCAGATAGGTTTTAGATATATACCTCTTCTTGAACTCCTAGTGGAAGAAATCCTGTGTGAGCTCAATTGCAGCTTTTCTTTTATTGGTCATGTCCCACCAATAGAAAGCCTCTTATTGAAGGAGTGAGGTGGCACACTTCAAGTTCTCCTTAGGAGTACACTCAAGCTACTCCAACATCTTGATGGTATGCTCCAGCTAGTACTTAGCCCTACCAGTATCATCTTCAGTTGTTTTTGCAAAGTCTAGGGCTCCCATCTTCTTTACCTACTCCAAGTAGGTCTTCTATAGTATATGACATTAAACTATAGCTGGTGGAGCAGAAACTGCAATGGTGTGTCTAAGCAAACCCATAATCTACTATAATATGGTAGAAAAGGTTGGTGTATGTGTCGATGCTTGTTGAGCTACAGCACTAGGCACAAGAGTAGCTACACTCACCTCTGGTCTGTGAATAGTTGTTAAGGCATAACATGCTACCTTTTCCCCTAATTTTGGTGGGGTATTCTCACTCATCATGACTTATTACAAAAGAATAGACAATCACCTTATACAGTGTAGCTTAATTAGGACACAGAACCTTAGATGAAGGAACTAATATATTCTAGGCCTAGAAATGCTTAAATCCACTCTGATACCACCGAATGTAACACCCTCTACCTAATCCCTAAAGGAACTTGGTAGGAGATGCTACTTCCTATAGGTCACCCATCTTATTACTACCTTAGTTACCATTCATTTAATATTGATAGCCCTAACTATCCTTGTGAAGCATTATTATTATTTCTCTATTATGATCTTATGCTACTTTTATATTGATTGTGAATAACTGATAAAACCATTTTATAGTATAGAAATATAGTTTTAGAAAATTTAGGCAGTATAACAGCTACCTAGGTGAAAAACTAAAATTTTAAACTTATTAAAAACATATCCATGTCAATTGTCAACATCACAGCCATCTCCTAAATCAATCTAGTCCTTAAATCAATCAATTAGTTTGATCACACAATCACAGAAAATAAGGTCTCAAACCTATATTATTCAAAACATGCAACTAGTCAAATATTCATTCAATAATTCCAGGTTACCATTTATAAATCACAACATAACAACTTACATGCCTAACTAGTTTACAAGACCAAGCCTAAAACCCCTACTTATACATAAGTGCCCTACCTCTATATAGACAAAATAGATAAAAATTATACCTAAAAAGGCTTGTCAGCTACACTACAATGACTAAGGTTGGATAACTCTATTATCTACAACCTGCACATTGAAATGTCGCCATGCTAAGTATAAACTTAAGGGTGAATTTAATGTAATAGACATATGTCACACATGTAGTTATGTAGTATGCATGTACAAAGTAAGCTAGGTAATCATTTAAGTCCAGATAATACACCTATATTATTTATTAACCAGTCTTATTACTTAACACTTAATATCTTATAGCCTATTCAATCTACTCTTATGTGTGATCTATTAATTTAATTATGTCAATCAAGTCATACAAAAGCCATCATTATTATATTTTATGGGTCTTTGCCCCTTTCACTTATTGAGGCCCATACTAGAAAGACTACACTTAAAAACACTAGATAGCGGGACCTAGAACGTGTAGTAGCCCACATTTTAGTCCTTGGTAGCTACACCTACCCAAATCTATTTGATAGCAGGGATTAATTCATAAGAATGACCATAATTAGACTTTAGGTATTAGTCTTAGTTAACCTCCCAACAATAATAGGGATCAGCCCCATAAGACCTCCTAAATCCTAGTGATCATATCATCTCAGGTGGATACTAAGGATCAGCCCCGTCGGACCTCCTAAATCTATAATAAAATAGATAAGTAGAGATCAGCTTGTATAGACCTCCCAATAATCGAATGTGTATAGCTTAATATCAAAACCTCAGTGGCTACACCTGCCATCAAATACATAGGCAATGGCCTAGCAGGACCAAAATCTCTAGTAGTTGCTAACTCCCTAGTTGACTAATTAACCCATCCAGTGGGTGTCTAGCTGATATAAGCTAATTTCCAGCTACCAATTTTGTTACATACTTATTGGTCATTCATTAATAATTGTAATAGCATTTGCTTATCATAGTTATGTGCACATTTTCATGTTCACACATTCATTAGTTACAATTCACTTTACGAACTTGTCACTATTCATTTAGACATTTTTATGACCTCAATTTTCATGTCATCATCACCAAACTATTCCTCTCAATTGCATTAATATTTCACATCATCATCACCATAATTTCTATACATTAATATCTTTATTATTATCATTACTTAACTGCACATTTACTTGCCTTTTGTCATCTAATCTATTTATGTACATTCAACCATACCATGCCATATTCTTATTGCCATTAATAGTCCCTTTTACATACACACATACTTGTTACACCATACAACATTTTATCTTATACCATGCATATTTGCCATCCAATATTCTCTTTATCAATTTCCCATTATCAGTATACTTTATGTTGACTTTTTAGACCAATTACATTGTCAATTCTTATCACACATCACATTGCCACCATGTATACCATTCGACTGCACCTTGTATATAAACATATGTGTGACTTTTTTCCATGCCATGCACACACATATAAGCTTATCATTTCCATGCTAACATAATCACATAACCATTACATATGAATATGCACACAAACTCAAACGTTCATACACACTTTTACATACACAATCAAGCACACACATGCCAATAAACATATATTACATCAAATTCACATACCTAGGGTGTCAAAACACACTTTTCCACCACTTCAAGCCTTTGGATGGCCTTCCTCACCAAGCATTCTCTCTTGGCATTAAAATATACATTACCTAGGTTTTAGAAAATTCTTAAAAATATTACATAGCTCTAAATCAAAATCTAACTACATGGTTACTATTAAAATACTTAGTGCTACCTAAAACAAAAATGGAAAATGGGATTAAAAGCCTTACAGAAGAAAATGGCACTATTCACCACTTATGTATATCTCACTTTTGAAGCCTTTTTTCTCAATTCTATCACTTTGAATGGTTATAAAAAGCTATAAAGGTGAAAAACCTTATAAAATTTATGGATTTTTAGCTTGAATAGAGAGAGAGATGGAAGAAAAATGGTGGATGGTAGTTATAGAGGTGGCATTGGCTTTCTTAGGGTGAAGGAGGAAGATGGCCTATTTCGCACAATGACATCCCTACATGTTCCAAGGCTTTTATATTATACACATCGATGGCTTAGATCGTGCCAAAAGGTGATCCAACGGTCCATTTTAACCTGATTTTCTTCTGATTTTCTTTTAAACTTCATAAATTCAAATTAATTTTTCTAGACCTCTAAAAATCATGATTTTAGTGGCAAAAATTCTTGATAGTGCCTATTATAGGCACTGTAAAATCTCGGCTAAAAACTCCTTTGGGAACTAGTGTTACTATTTACTCGCATAATTAAGAAATTCCAAATAAATATTAAACAACCTCAGAATATTAAAATTCCTTGACCAATATACTTATTGGAATTTTTAAGCTTCATGGTATGATAGTTTTAGGTCCATCCAAGGACATCTTAGTGCTGTCTCGGTACAAACTAAACTAAGGTCTCTATTTACTAGTCCATAGCCTAAAATGATTTATTGGCTCTACTAAAAATTTAATTGTTTAATTATTATCTTTTTTAGCCTGTTAAAATTTCATAACTAGTACGCCCCCTTTTGTCCATCATAAGGTGGCCCAGCATTCTAGGAGACACTATTCTTACCTTAGAGGTACTATTTATAAAATTGAGATCTATGAGCATTTCAATTCCAATCTTAGAAAAACATTAGAAATTAACAACAAGTTCTTTTACTCACCTTGATCACTATTCACCTCACTTGAAAAGCTATCGTTCTAAGGCCTCTTAAGATAACTTTCCACTGTAATAGAGATGAGTGAATAGTGGAGGTAAGTTTGGTGTATTGAAATGTAAGATTTATGGTGTTTTAATGGTAAAAAGGAAGAAAGGAACTTAGGGTTTCATAGAGGGATAAGGGCATCGGGTTTGAGGGGGAAAAGAGGAAGATGATGGCTATTTAAAAGCTCTATGATCCTTATTTATGTATGGGATGGATGGTTAGATTGAAGCCAAGTGTCAAATGGATGGCTAGGATTAATTCTTAGCAATTTTCCTTTTTAAAATTCATATCTTGTGCTCTAAATATCCAAAAATTTAGCTAATGGCTCTAAAAATTATCAAAATTAGTATTTTAATTATCCCCTAAAAATTAAATTTTTTCTCCAAGAAGAACTATTCTTTTCATGGAATGACGTCATAAATTAATTCCATTTAATTGCTTCCTAACCTTAGAAAATTCCAAAACTAGTTCCATTGGTTTAGTTAGAATTTTTGTCCATAAAGTCTTTCTATTTTAAGAATTTTTTGAGCACTTTTAAAATAATTTATCATTTAGCTTCAACTAAGTCATTATTCAAGGGACACCAATAAGTAAACATTACAATTTATTTTAACACCTTAAATTACTTCAATTTGGTCCCAAATTTCACCCATAATTATATTTTAATTAGTTCTATCATCCTATGGTCTTAGTTCACTCTAGATTTTTGAATGTATTATTAACTATTCAAGGGTCCCTATTTATAATATCAAAAAATTACGAGTGCCACAGTTCTTCCCCTCTTAAAAGAATTTTGTCCTTGAAATTACCTAGACTAAAAAAATGAGGATATTGAGCTTTCATCAGCTTCTTACTCTCCTACATAGCCTCAATAGCTTTATGATGCTTCTGTAACACCTTTATTAATGGGATAGTTTTTTTCTCAGCTCTTTAACCTTATGAGTAAGAATCTGCAAAGGTTCTTCTTCAGATATGAAATCTAGTTACACTGTGATTTCCTCTACTAGTAACATATAAGAGGGATCTAACCTATATCACTTTTGCATCAATACATGAAACACGTCATGGATTTGCTATAACTATAGAGCCAAAGCCAACCGATAAGCCATTGGCCCTATACATTCTGTAATCTCATACAAGTGAATGAACCTAGGGCTTAGCTTGCCCTTATTACCAAAAAGGAGCACCTTCATCCATGGTGACACCTTGAGAAATACCTTCTCTCCAACCTCATATTCAATGTCCTTTCACTTCAAATCTGTATAAGATTTTTGTATATCTATGGTTGCCTTCAATCTATCTCTAATAATTCTCACTTTTTCTTCAGCATCTCTAGTGAGGTCTAGTCTTATTAGCTTGTTCTCACTCTATTCACTCTAGCACAAGGGAGTTCTACACTTTCTCCTATATAAAGCCTCATATAGTGCCATGCCTAAGCTTGCTTAGTGGCTATTGCTAGATAAAAACTCTACCAAAGGCAAGTAATGATCCCAACTTCCTCTAAATTTGATTACATAATTGTGTAACATATCCTCAAGTATCAAAATGACATGTTCTATCTACCCACCTATTTGTCGATGGAAGGTTATGCAAAAGGTCAACTGAGTACCTAAAGCCTTAAGTAGCTTCTATAAAAATCTCAAGGTAAACCTCGGGTCCCTGTTTGAAATTATGGAAGTTAGCACTCTATAAACTCTCACAATCTCATTAATGTATAAGTAGACTACAATCTTGAGGGAATAATCCATCCTCACAAGAATAAAGTGGATTATCTTTGTCAATTTATCAACTATTACCTATAAAACATTCCATTTATTCTTGGTCATAAGTAATCCCATCACGAAATCCATTGTCACCTTTTCCCATTTCCATTCTAGAATTACTATGGGGTGAAGCAATCCAAAAGGAACTTGATATTCTACTTTTACTTCCTAGCATGTCAAACACTTAGTCACATTTTTAGTCACATCCTTCTTTATTCTTACCCACTAATAGTATAGCTTCAAATCTAAGTACATCTTTATGCTTCCCAGGTGCATAGCATAAAGGGCCTCATGAGCTTCATGCAAGATCCATTTCTTAATTACTTATACGTTTGTCACACATAACCATTCATGACAATACAAATATCCATCTGCTTTAATCTAAAATTCTAGAGCTTTCCCCTCTTTGACTTGACTCATAATCCGTATCAGCCATTCATCTTGCATTTGGGCTTCTTTCACTTGCTTATTCTAGCTAGGTTTCACTTGTAATTTAGCTAAAAGAGTCCCATCATCTTTATAATAAAGATTGGCATTTATCTCCCTTATGGTTGCCATAAATTATCAGCTTAGGGCATCTACTAAAGCATTCACCTTTCTTAGGTGGTAGTTAATTAAATAGTCATAATCTTTTATCAACTCCAGTTATCACCACTATTTCAAGTTCAATTCGTTTTAAGTATAAAGATACTTGAGACTTTTATGATCTATATAAGTATAGCTTCTCTCACTATAATAAGTAGTGTCTCCACACTTTCAAAGCAAAGATAATAGTAGCCAACTCCAAGTTGTGTGTTAGATAGTTCCTCTCATAGGGTTTCAACTGTTGAGAGGCATATGCTACTACCTTACCTTTATGTATCAACACACACACAAGCCCATTGTGGGAGGCATCCTAATAGATCACAAATTCCTTTCCTTGTTTAAGATGGGTGAGAATATAAGCCTTAATCAACATATCCTTAAACTCATCAAAATTGGCCTGGCTTTTATCAACGCACACAAACCTCATATTCTTCTTTAATAGGTAGGTAATTATAGCTATAATTAAGGAGAAACCCTTCACAAACCCTTTGTAATAGCTGGCCAATCCTAAGAAACTCTAGACTTTTATCACATTTTTAAGGGGCTTCTATTCTAGCACTACATTCACTTTACTTGGGTCAACCTTGATACCTTCAGCTGAAGCAATACGGCCTAAGAAGGCTACCTCATTTAACATAAACTCCTATTTACTCAACTTAGCATAAAGTTATTTCTCTTTCAAAGTCTACAATAATAGCCTTAAATACTGCTTTTATTCCTCTTTAGTCTTTGAGTATACCAAGATATCATCAATGAACATTACCACAAATTGATCTAAGCATGGCTTGAAAATCCATTTCATTGAATCCATGAATGTTGTTAAGCCACTAGTAAGCCCAAATGGCATCTCCAGGAATTCATAATGGCTATACCACATCTAGAAGGCTATTTTAGGAATGTCAGACTCCATAATCCTTAGTTAATGGTAGCTCAATCTCAAGTCAATCTTAGAGAATACACTAGCTCCTCGTAACTAATAAAAAAGGTCATCAATTCTAGGTAAGGGATATTTATTCTTAATGGTCACTATATTCGATTATGCATAATCAATGCATAGTCGAAGTGAGCCATCCTTTTTCTTCATAAATAACACCAGTGCTCCCCAAAGAGAAGCAATTAACTTAATAAATCCCTTGTCAAGTAACTCTTATACCTACACCTTTAACTCTATAGGTGCCATATAATACAGAGCCATAGATATTAGAGTAATACCTAGGTATAGCTTAAACTTATAATCAATCTCTCACTGTGGTGGTAATCCAAGCAATTCATTAAGGAAAATTTTTAGGAATTCTAACACCAAAAATATGGGGTCAAGGCTTAACTCGGCCTTTTGGGTACCTATTGATTGAGTAAAATATGCCTCACATCTCTTTTGTGTCAATCGTCTGGCTATTCTAGTTGAAATCATATTAGTAAAGACATTTCTCTCACTGTGTGTAATCATTTTTATCCCATATGGAGTTTTAAGAGAAAGCTTCTTCTACTTACAGTCCACTACTGCTTCATGTTTAGATAGCTAATCCATCCTTATGATGATATTGAACTCATCGAATGGAAGCTTAATGAGATCTATAACAAGTACATACCCTTGAACAACTAATGGACAATCTCTATATACTCTATTAACTATCACTTGTTGCCCAATCGAGTTGCTGACCAAATTATCAATATTTGTAGGATCTAGTTCTAACCCTTTATCTTATGCTCATGCAGTGCAGATGTAGGAGTCTGTGGATTCTAGGTCAACCAAAGCTAAAACAAGTAGTTTAAGCAAGGAGAATGTACCAATTATGACATCAGAGAATTAGCCTCCTCTCTAGCTCAAATCACATACTACCTTACTAGGGCTTGAGCCTCAGATATAAGCCTCTAGCTAGGGCTATCTCTCTTACTCTTGGCCTCTCTTTGAATCTTAGTAGGAGTGGGTAAAGATGCATGCATTTGGGTGCTACCTTTTAGATTCCTAAGGTAATCTCTCCAAAAATGCTCTCTGGACTCGCACATAAAGCATACTCTAGAGCAAGTCTTCAATCAAGCTCCTCTACTATGTCTTTTTGTATAAGTACCATATCTTGGTGGGCCATTCTTGGCTATAGAGATAAGGGCACTGCTAACCTACTGCTGCCTGGGCCGAAATTGAAAGCCCTTTCCTTATCTCTAGATCTATCCCTATCTCTATAGCGGCTGGGATGTCTATCATCCCTTCTATCTCTTACTTGCCTTCAAGGCTAAACTAGCTTACCCTTAAGCAAGGAATCTTATCCTCTAATAGGTCTCTCTTCTTTCCTTCAGTAGCTCCTCCATATCATAAGTAACTATAACTAAGAAAGCAAACTCTTTGATCTTTAAGGTAGCTATCTAAGTCTAAATCTCAATATCAAGGCCTTTCTCAAACCTCTTACATCCCTCATCTTTAGTAGGGACAAACTCCTTAGCATACTTGGTCAGCTTGGCAAAGTCTTTCTTATACTTAGACATTGTCTTCTTCCCCGACTTCAAATTTAAAAACTCTTACTTCTTCTTGTTAATTCTTGTCTTACAAAATATATCTCTTCTTGAATTCCTTTAGAAAGAAGTCTCATGTCCTTTCCCTAATAGCTTTATGCTTTGTTATAATCTCCCACTAGTTTAAGGCCTCTTTCTATAGTGGTGAAGTAGCACAAATCAAGCTCTCCTCTAGCGAGCACTGCACCTGCTATAGGATCTTAATAGTCCTCTCCAACCAATACTCTGCTCTAAAGGAATCATCTACCTAAGTGCCAAGGAAGCCTTCAACCCCCATCTTTTTAACTCTCTCTAGATATGTTTTCTACAAAGCCTAGGTTATGGAGGTGGTGTAGGTGCTAGTGGTGGGGCATAACTATAGCAGTGGCATATTTGATTAAGTTTACCATCTATTGCAAAAAAAAATGGTTGTGCCTATGCTTATGTGGGAGTTGGATAGGCAACATGACCAGGCACTGAAGTCTCTAACCTATTAGGCTCCTAATTAGTAGATGAAGCAAGGCTCTCAATAGGTATTTCACTAGGAGGTTATGTGTGTTTGCTCATCTTGTCTCATTACTAGGAAAACAATTATCAACCTCAAGCAGTATAGCAATTAAGAATAGAAATCAACCCCTATGCATTTATGTAAGCCTCTAGGCCTAGGAATGCCTAAACTTACTTAATACAACAAAATGTAACACCTCCTATCTGATCCATTTTTGAATTGGGCAAGAGATGCTACTTCATGGTATGTCACCCATCTTTATACTTCTTTCACCTATGATTCATTTAACATGATAAGAAATATTATCTACTTAAGTTTTTATAATCCAAGTACGACAAGTTCATCCTATTATCTTTTATTTGTATGCTATACAAGATCCTCAGTGGACTAGTTCATTAACATTATCGAAAACCATCAAAACCTCTAAAGGCAATTTTACTAAAATTCGGCACCATAATAGTCGTTCAAGTAAAAATAAAAAATTTTAAA
>CANXYI010963369.1:0-14419 GCA_948208565.1 Hura crepitans | reverse complement strand
ATAATGTAATGCTTAAGATATGGTGTAATTGTTGTTGTTGATGGATACTTTTAAGTGATTAGGAGGATCACAGTGATGGTTGTGATAAGATTGATTATATAGAAGTGCTCATTTATACAAGTTAATATTTAGGCTTGTGTTAACAGACAGCTATTATGTTGTTGGATTTTTAATACAATAATCCTAACTAGTTTATATGTGCTCATAGCTTATTTAGGTGAGAACTAAAGATCATTTCATGTTAAGCAACATTTAATAGTAACTTTTAATTTGTATAGGATTTCAAATGATAAGAATAGAGAACAAAATGAACAAAGATGTGTATCGCCTCTCATTCAGCTTCGGCTATTGAATTGCATTAAGGGTGTCACATTTGGTGGTATTGGAGCAGGTTTAGGCATCCCTAGGAATATAAGAATACATATGAGTGCCTTAGGTTTAAAATGTGTATTTCATAAGTCTACATTGCTTGAGGCTAATAAGTTGCTTGTTTGTATAAATTTAAGATGAGCGAATCTCTGCCACTAGGTGAGTGAGAAAAGGTAAAAGCCATACTCCCACTATGTAAATACAACTATAAAAGCTAAGTCCTCAGCACTAGAAGTAGTTGGATAGGCAGCTCAAGCATAACTAGTCTTACTCTAACATATGGTTGATCTACTCAGACAAGCCAGAGTAGCTATTATACCTCTTCTACCACTAGTGCAGCCACCTTTGCCATCACAAGCTTTTCAAAAGGTGTATTTGGAAGAGTTAAGAAGATGGGTGTAGAATTAGGTGATGTGGCTATTTTTTAATATTGACTAGAATGAATAATGAGAATTTTTCAATAGTTGTGTGCACACAAGAGGAAAATGTTATTTGTGCCTCATCTCTTTTACAAGTAAAAGCTTATAGATGGTGGGAAATAGTTTTTAAGCATAAGAAACCACAGGAGTTGATGTGGGAGTTTTTCTTGGAGGAATTTAAAAAGAAGTACAATTACTAAAAATTACCTAGAAAGGAAGAGATAAGTTCTTAAATTTCAAGTAAAGGCATAAGTTGATTACTGAGTACAAAAAAGACTTTGCTCAATTAAATAGATATGCAAAAAAGATCATGCCCACTGACATTGAAAGGTGTAAAAGATTTGAAAAGGGCTTCAACTATTATTTCAAATTACAAGTGGCACCGATTAAAATAAGAGAATTCCATGCCCTTGTAGCAATAACATATATTATGAGGAAATACAAAAAGAGAAAAAAGAAAGCTTTTAGAAAAATAGATCCTTTGTGTAAAGCCAAGCCAGTTCAGCTACTAAGGTAGGCAAGAGATAGAGAGGTAATCAGAATCATCAGTAGACATAAAGGCAAAATCAAGATTTAGACAAGGATTATAGGTAAGATCTTGATAGAAGACTCAAGCTACTAGTACACCCATTTCCACTATAAGGAGTGCTCTAGTTAGATATGAGCATTGTTGGAAATGACATGGGGTGTGTGTTAGAAGACAATTCTAAGAGTTTGTTTTTGGTACCATTCTAAAAAGCACATAATCAGAGATTGTCCAAAGAGGGTAGCAGCCCCTACTCAATTTCAAGCTTTATCACCCATTCCCACCAGAGGAGAGTAAGGTGATAGAGCAAGAGGTACACATTGAGGTAGATTAGCTATAGTTGATTGAGTAGAGATTAGATCGCTAACTTGTTAGTATGTTATCTGGGCTCGAGAGAAGGCATATTTGCTAGGTGTCATTGTGAGTACATTTTATCTCCTTAAATTACCTATATTAGCCTTAATTGATCTGGGATCTACCCTTTTATACATTTACACAGCACGAGAATAAGATAAAGGACTAGAATTGAAATAGCTTGACATAGATATCTTGATTAATGACCCTATAGGGCAAAATATGGTAGTTAACAAAGTATATCATGATTATCCTTGGATAGTTCAAGGATATGAATTCTTAGCCAACCTTATTGAGTTGCCATTTGATGAGTTTAACTTAATTATAGGCATGAACTTATTGTCCAAGTAACAAGCCATGGTAGATTACAACCAGAAAAGGATCACCCATAAGACAAAAGATGGGGCTAAAATTATAGTAATTGGTAACATGATAAACTATTTATCTAATGTTATATCAGTAGTTGTAGCCAAGCGGATGATAAGGAAAGGATGTCAAGCCTACTTAGCCCATGTCATTAACATGAGGCAAGAAAAATCATATGTCAACTAGATACTAGTAGTGTCAAAATTTCCTAATGTGTTCCCAAATGAATTACTAGGATTGCCTCCAGAATAGGAATTAGAATTTGGAATTGAGCTCTACCCTGGCACTACACCAATCTCGATAGCTCTATATTGAATAGCTCTAATAGAATTAAAGGAGTTAAAGATACAATTACTGGAATTATTGGACAAAGGGTTTATTAGACCTAATGTTTCACCTTAAGGAGCACTGGTTCTTTTCATAAAAAAGAATGATGGTTCCCTATAGTTCTATGTGGATTACAGGTAGCTAAATAAAGTGACAATAAAAAACAACTATCCACTACCTCATATCAATGTTTTATTTGATCAATTCAAGGGAGCAAGTGTTTTTTTAGAGATCAACTTGTGATTGGGGTACCATCAGTTGAGAATTAAAGAGGCTGATATGATAAAGGTAGCCTTCTAAACTAAATATAAGAACTGAGTTCTTAGTGATTCCATTTGGACTCACAAATGCTTTAGTAGCCTTTATGGATTTGATGAACAAGATTTTTATACCATACTTGGATAAGTTCATTATTGTTTTGATTCATGATATTTGGTATATCCTAGGAACAAGGAGAAATATGTGCTACACTTTAGAATTGTGTTGCAGATGTTGAGAGATAAGTAACTTTATAGCTAAGTAAATGTAAATTTTGGCTTAATAAAGTGTCTTTCTTAGGCCATATTATCTCAATAGATGGCATTTGAGTGGATTCAAGTAAAATAAAGGCTATGCTGGAATGGAAGCCACTTAGAAATGTGACTAAAATTAAGAGTTTCTTAGGATTGGCAGGTTACTATAGACGATATGATAGAAGCACCTATAGCATATCTACTGAAGACGAATGCTAAATTTTTATGGGATGATCAGTGCCAAGAAAATTTTGACAAGCTCAAGTCAATGTTGACAGAAGCTCCTATACTTACATAACAGGTATCGGGAAAGGATTTTGTTTTCTATAGTAATGCTTCACGTAATGGATTTGGTGGTGTTTTGATGCAAGATGGTAAGGTAATAGCATATGCATCCAGACAATTAAAGGCACATGAAAGAAATTATCCGAATCATGATTTAGAGTAAGCAACTATTGTCTTTTTTTTAAAGATATAGAGGCACTACCTTTAAGGAAAGAGATGTTATGTGTACACTAATCATAAAAGTCTAAAATACCTATCTACACAAAAGGAACTATAAGGCAATATAGATGGATGAAATTAATTAAGGACTATGATTTTCCTATTACTTATCATCTGGCAAAGCCAATATGGTGGTTGATACTTTGAGCAAAAAATTTATAGCATCCTTAAGAGTATTAAATGTTAATCTAAAATATGAGGATGATTGAGCACTTTTAGCAGAGCTACAACTAAAGCCCAATTTGGTGCAACAAGTGAAAGAAGCATAAAAAAAAAGATAGCCAATTGGTGAATATTATAAGTACAATCTAAAAGGAAAAGCCTACATACTATGAAATTAAGGTTGATGGGTGTTTATATCATCAAGATTGGCTATTTGTACTTGATATGGAGGAAATGAGAAGGCAAATCTTACAAAAGGCCTATAAAGCCATATATGCCATGCACCTAGGAAGCACTAAGATGTATCAAGATTTGAAACCTCATTATTGGTGGCCTAGCATGAAAAGAGATATAACCAAATTTGTTATTAGATGCCTTACTTTTTAACAACTTAAGGCTCAACTCTAGGTTCTATTTGGATTAACTACCCTCTTGGAATACCATAACAGAAATGAGAGTCACAATGGACTTTATAATAGGGTTACCTATAACTAGAAGTAAATGTGATTCAATGTGGGTGATTATTAATAAGCTGACAAAGACTACTCACTTTATACCAATACATACAAATTACTCCCTGGATAAACTAGCATAATTGTGCATTGACAAAATTATAAGATTGCATGGGGTACCAGTTTCAATTGTATCTAATTGTGATATAAGAATTACCTCAAGATTTTGGAACAGTTACTTAATGTCTTAGGAACTTGACTCACTTTTAGCACAACATTTCACCTACAACTAAACGGCCAATTAGAATTAATTATTCAAGTACTTGCGGATGCATTATGAAGTTATGCTATTGAGTTTAAAGGAATTGGGATTAATACCTTTCCTTATTAGAGTTCACAAATAATAACAGCCATTAAGCTAGTTTAGGTATGGCACCTTATGAGCCCTTATATGGAAAGAAGTGCAAAACTCCACTTTATTAGGCTGAGTTATGTGAGAATAAGTTTATGTGACTAGATCTTATCAAGGATGCTGAGGAGAAGGTAAAAGTGATTAGGGATAAATTGAAAGTGACATCAAATAGGCAGAAATCTAATGTAAACTTAAAAAGAAAAGACATAAAATATGAAGTCAATGATAAAGTCTTCCTTAAGGTATTGCCATAGAAAAATGTGCTTCGATTTAGGAAGAAAAGCAACTTAAATCCAAGGTTTATCAGCCCATATGAGGTAATAAATGTGTGGGACCAATAGCCTATAGATTATCCTTACCTCCAAAACTGCAACAGATACACAATGTCTTTCCCATATCAATATTAAAAAAAGTACATATTAAATCCCTCACATGCATTATTAATTGATAAAATAGAGGTATCACCTGACGTAACATATAAAGAGGAGCCACTGAAAATCCTAGCTCGGGAGATAAAAGAGCTATGCAACAAAATAATACCACTAGCAAAAATATTATAGAGATATCATAATATGAAAGAAGAACATGAGAGAGTGAGGAGTAAATGATGGAGCAATACCTACAATTGTTTGAATTAGGTAATTTTGAGGATGAAATCATTTTTAAAGGGAAGGAATGTAACATTCAGAAATCCCAAATGTCATGAACAAGGGACCCTATGGTTATGAGTAATGACCCTTGGGAACTTGAGTGGGATTTTCTTACTAAATAAAAGTATATATGAGGTATAGTTTAAGTTTATATTTTTATAGGAAAATAAGTTTGACTAGATAGTTAACGACTGATAAGAAATAAGATAGTGAATAGTATCTTCCCGAGGGGTGAATCCCATATTATACTAACTAAATAGAATGACAAAAATATTATAAAATAATTATTGGTGAAATTTAAAGTAAAAATAAAGTTATTAAAGTGGTTAAAAATGCAATTGAAGTTTTATGATAGTGTCTCATGAATAGTAACTCAATGAAAGCTAAACAATAAAATATTTAGTTTGCACTTAGAAAATCTAGGAATAGCATAACCTGATGGTCAAAATTCTAAACCAGAGTTGAATTTGACACCAAGAATTAATTGAAGATGTAATGATTTAATTAAATTAGTTCCTTTTAATTTTTAATCATGGTTTTCTCGGGACTTATAGGTCTCATGTCAAAGGAATTAATAAGACATTAAGAGGATTTAAATGAAGCATTAAAATACAAAAAATAATTTTTAAAGAGCATAAAGAATTGAGAAACCATGTTAACTATTGGATGTAACAAGTGGCCACATCCTAGCCCTTGATGGCATTAATATATAGGTCAAAGGCTAAATAAATAGTCAAATGAAAGAAGAATTGGTCATCTTCTTCAACCCTCCAAGCGGACACTATTAGTGGCTCTTCCCCCTCTATTTTCTTCTTCTTCAACTCACTTTAACACACTAACTCCACCATAATTCAACCTTAAAACATTTCTTTAAGACCTCTAGATTCAAAACTAAAAGAAAGAAGTAAAAAAGGAAGCTTAATTTGGGAGAACTATGAGAAATTCAATTGAGGTGAATAGTAACTTCAAGTTAGGTAAGTGTTTAATTTTGAGATTTTATATTTTTTCTTAATTATTTTTTAATGCCAAATAAATAATTCTAATGTTAAATTCAAGCTTAAAATCATATAGATTTTTATTTGAATTTTTATAAGTCACAACCCTATATGTTTGTAGAGAAAGGAGAAGGTAGCCAAGCTAAAGGGAAGGAAAAGGTGTAAGAAGCTTAATTAAGCCCAAAGATCATCCTTTGTAGGTGTATTTAATGAGACATGTGTGTGTGCACATAATTCTAATATTAAAGTGTGTGAATTGTGTACTTGAAAAGTGTGTGTGATATGTGTACACTTGTTTAAGGTAGAAGTGACCATACTATGATGTTAATTTAAGGTCGTGATGTGTCTTCAATAGGAATTGAGTTAAGAATTGATGGAGTTAATCATGCCCTTCACTTAGCCGAATGGTGTAAATATGAGGGATTAATGAATGTGTGATATCTAATAAGAGTTAGTGCTGTAAATATGTTATTTAGGTTGTCGGTTAATGAATATAATGAAGATTACAAGAAATAAAGGATGTTAAATAAGATTTTTGAATATGGCTAAATGGATTATGTGTAAAAGATAAGGGTGTATGTGTTACATAATGTAAATAATGGTGTAATTATGATAATAAAGTGTTTAAGTAATAAATTGAAGGATAATTAGATAGAATAATAAATGGTAGGAGAATTTCATTTTTTGGCCGAAAATGGTAAAAATGGTTAGGCATGTGCATGCTAGCCTAGTATAGATGTTTCACATACATTTAAGATGTAGGCAAGTGAATGGTAACATAGGAGTATGTGATGGTATAAGAACTAATAATGGTATGTGTATACAAAAAGTATAGTTTGGCTAAGTGGAATTAAAAATAGAGAAGTAAATACATGGTGATGCCCTTGAGAAATGTTATAAACTATAAAACAATAATAAATAAGATTGTAATGATAATGGCAAAAGTAAAGGATAAAAAGGTAAGTAACTTACTTGTGTATGGTATGAAATTAATAGAAATCATATGGTTATCTAAATGTCTTATTCACATAAGTGATTGTGCATAAATAGAGATATATGCAAAATGCACATTGAATATGTAAAGTATATAAAATTGAAGGTTAAAGAAAGATAGAGTCCATATGAGTTAGACAACCTAGATAGGATAGGTTGACTGATTAACTAGTTGCTAAAACACTTTAGTGTTATCTTATGCTAGTATAGTAGTTGTAATGTTTAATTGAGCCATTACATATATATGCATATGTTGATAATTTCTGTTATTACATTTTTATGATGGTAAAATAGTCATAAGGTCTAATAAGGCCACTGCATAATTATATGTCGCTACAGCTACTGTAAAGTCCATAGAGACCACTACATATTTATCTATGGGTGTAACTGCCATATGGTCTAAAGAGGCCATTGCACAATTAGTTATATAAGTGTAGATGTTAGAGGGTCTAAAATATAAGCCACTACATAATTATAGCAACAATACTGATATCCCATTATCTAGTATCGAGATTATTGTCTATCGAATACAAGCTATGCCAAATATAATAGGATAATAACTCATTAAAAGTTTTAAAAGAACCCAAAATGTCAATAAAATAAGAAGTAACTATTAACTAGAAGTTGATGTAATATATAACATTATCTGTTGCATAATCAGTATGTTAAAATGATCTTAATATTCCTTGCATGTCATGAATAACTACATTATCATCATATGTGCTATATGCATACAACATTATCATGTATGATTAGTGCCTATATCATCATGTATGCCTTGTGAGTATATTATTGAGCATATTTCATTGAATACACCACTAAGCTTTATGCTTAATGCATCTTTGTTTTTGTGATGTGTAGGTAGTAGATAGTAAACTTCATGTGAAGTCTCAAGAAATAAACAATGTAGAGTAGTGGAGCTATACATTGTGCTATAGAAAAAACTTATATAGCACTCATATGTAATATTTTAATGGTCGGCTTAAACTTTTAGGTATATATAAATATTTTGTAACACTTGTACTATGTTGTATAGCTTTCTTATGTGAGTGTGCGATTATAAAAATATAATGACAATGTGGTGCTCGAGATATGGTGTGATTATTGTTATTGATAGATACTCTTAAGTGATTAAGAGGATCATAATAGTGGTTGTGATGAGATTGATTATATAGGGTGTTCATTTATGCAAGTTACTATTTAGGCTAGTGTCAATGGATAGCCATTATAATGCCATATTTTTGACATGATGATCCCAAATAGTTTATATATTCTTGTGTTTTATTTAAGTGATAACTAAAGATCATTTCATACTTAAAAACATTCAATAAAGGTTTTTAAATCGTATAGGATATCAAATGATAGGAATAGAGAATAAAATGAATAGGGCTTTGTGTCACCTCTCATTTTAGTCCCGCTATTGGATCGGGTTAGAGGTGTCACACTTGATACTTAAGATAACCTTGGTGATCTCAAGTCAGAAGATACACCTACTAATATGATGAGATGATTTCACTAACATAATTATGTATCCATATAAATATCTCATATTGGGCCTCTAATGTACTTGTTTCTCAAACAAGCATTCATACGTTAACTACAAGCATCACCATGCTTACAGCTTGTGAGAACTACTATTTGACTAGGTCAAAGAATATAACAAGTGTTAGTCTATCTGTATTAATAATGTCCCTTCTTGTTAATACTATGACTAGGGATAATTTTGGTATTCCACATTTGCATGCAATACGAATCTCACCTCAATAACTCATCATGATTTCTTTTGTATTGTGAAATTATGCTAAGGACTTTATTACAAAGTTTAAGACCAATACCAAGCAGATGAATTAACATAAGTACTTATATAATAAAGAATGCCCTTATATATATACAATGAGTGAAATTACACAAAATAACCTACTTGAACTAAAGCCAATCACCAATGTTTCTAATACCCATATTATTTACATAAACATTGGACTTATTTTGTGACAATGCCTTAGTGAGAGGAACATTAATGTTCTAATTGGTTAGGACTCTTTCAATCTTCACATCTTGCCTACCATCTCTTAGATGAGATGTTAGCACTTGAGGATGTGCTTGGATATTTGATGAGACTGTAGTTCCTTTGCCTATGCAATGGCTCCATTGTTGTTATAATACAAAGGTACTAGGTTAACAATAGATGGGACCACTCCAAGTTTAGTACCTTTCTCTATACATTAAGAATACATCCTCAGTCCTTTCAAGTACTTAAGGATGTTCTTAATAACTACCCCTAATGTTCCTCCCCATAGTCAGATTGGAATATGCTCATGACACTCAAAGCAAATGCTATATCAGGTCATACACATAGCATAACGTACATGACAGATCCTATAGTAGATGTATAAGGGATCTTACTCATGCGTTCTCTCTCCTCTTATGTCTTAAACACATAAACTTAGAAAGAATCTTTCTATGAGCCACTAGAATGAATCCTTTCATTAATAGATCCATGCTAAACCTCTTTAGCTTTTTGTCTATGTATATAGACTATGAAGGACCTATCAACCTCTTAGATCTATCTCTATATATCCTTATCCCCAATTTATAGGTTGCTTCACCAAGATCTTTCATGGAGAATTTATTCAACAACTAAATTTTGATTGATTGAAGAGTCAAGACATCATTTCCTATGAGAAACCAACTCCACTTCCAATAGCCTTCTTATAAACACATGGTTTATTTGGATTTTGTGAGAAACTAAACTCTTTTATTATCTCATCAAATTAGATGTTCTAGCTCCTAGATTTTTGCTTCAATCCATATATTGATTTTGAAGATTGCATACCTTGCTATTATCTATAGATGTGAATCCTTCAGGTTGTGTCATATACACTTTCTCTAATAGATTTTCATTAAGAAAAGTTGCCTTCACATCTATTTACAATGTCTCATAATCATAATAAGTGCAATAATAAGTAAAATCTTAATAGACTTAAGCATAGCTACTAGTGAAAAAGTTTTATCAATGTTAATTCATTACCTTTAAAGATAATCTTTTATAACCAACCTTGCTTTATAGGTAACTACATTACCTTTCATGTTGGTCTTCTTCTTAAAGATCCATTTGTACCCAATGGGTTTTATCCCTTTAGGCATATTAACCAAAGTCTATACTTGGTTGTCATACATTGAATCCATTTTAGATTTCATGGATTTTAGACATAATTCTAGTTCTAAACTCTTTCAAACCTCCTCATAGCATTTAGGGTCATCCTTTTCTACTATTGTTACATTTTTGTTCTCATTTATAAGGAATCCACATCTCTCAGGAGTAGTATGAACTCTAGTAGAATGTCTAGTAACTTGTGTTACAATAGATTTTATTATTACATCATCATCTTATGTAATACGCTAAGGATCAACTGATTGATCTGCCTCTATTTGTGGATCTAAAACTTCATTAAGTTTGATACTAATCCCATTATCTTCCTTTAAGAGAAACTATCTCTCGAGGAAGATAACATGCTTTGAAATAAAAGCCTTTTATTCCAAAGTGTTGTAGAAATAATATCCAAATCACTCCTTTAGATATCCCATAAATAAGCACTTGACAAATTTAGCATTAAGCTTATCTGATGTAATTCTTCTCATATAAGTAGGGCAACCTTATATTATTAAGTGTGAAAGAATTGGTTTCTTGTTATACCATATCTCATATGGTGTAACATCAACCAACTTTGATGGAACTCTATTTAGAATATAAATAGCAGGATCTAGTACATAACCGCAAAACAACTTGGGTAGAGTTACAAAGCTCATCATGGATTGAACCATGTCCAGCAGGGTTCAATTTCTCCTTTCAAATGCACTATTATGTTATGGTGTATATAGAGGGATCCATTGAGTAATATCTCATTATCTTTCAAATAACTTTGAAATTCTTGACTTAGTTATTCTTTATCTCTATCTAATCGAATTATTTTTATACTTCTATTAAGCTATTTATCAACTTCATTTCTGAATTCTTTAAACTTTTAAAGGCTCCAAATTTGTAACCATACCCATATCATGAATAATCATCAATAAATGTAATAAAGTAGAGAAACCCAGCTCTTATATGTATGGTCATTAGGCTATATACATCTGTATTTATTATGTTTAATAGACCACTTGCACATTTACCTCTTTCATTAAAAGGTGTCTTTGTCATCTTTCCTAATAAACAAGATTTACATCTTTCAATTGATTCATAATCAAATAAGCCTAAGTCACCACACTTGTGCAATTTAGTGATATGCTTCTCATTTATATGGCCAAGTTGACAATGCCACAAGAAATATGATTTCAAGTTATCAACCATTTTTATCTTGGTATTAATGTTATAGATCTCTTTTTTTATTATCAAGAATACAAATTCCATTAACATTAGAAGAAGAACAATATAATACATTATTCTTATAAACTAAGCAACCCTTGCTCTTATTAATAGAAATATCAAAATATTGGTTAACAAGATAGGATAAAGAAATAATATTCTTGTTTAAAGAAGGAACATAATAGTTATTAAGTTTTAATACATAATCGCAGGGCAAATCTAAGTAATATGTTACTGTAGCTAATGCAGTAACTCTTGCTTTATCTGCCACTCGTAAGTCTACATCACTCTTATTCAACAACTTACTGCTCCTTAGTCCCTACAAATCAGAAACCAAGTGAGAACCATGTCAAGTATTCCATTCCCATGTGTGATTATCAATATCAGTACTAGTATTAATCTCAATAACATTAACACCTGAGGTAAATCTTCATACTTCTCATTCTTACGAGGCTATAACACCCCTCATGCAACCCACTCCTAAATTTGAATGAGGAGTGACACACAACCAATATCTAAACATATTTAAAACCTTTATAACTTAAAACCTTTTTCCAAACTTGATTATTATGAAAACTCTTTAAATATAATTTAACAAAAACCACTTTACCCTAAATAGTAACATGTAAAGAAAGCACTTTTATATCTCAAGTATCACAAACTTTATGTTTAAGTGCACACCCTTAATATATACATATGAGTGCCTATCATGTAACACTATACATATACAACTTATATACCAAAAGACAACTTCTCTTGATCATTATACTATTGTGATGAAGCTTTAACTTCAAGATCTACTTTTAACCTACGCATTACAAAAACAAACATGATGCATTAAGCTTGATAGCTTAGTGGTGCATCCAATAATATATGCCACATACAAACACATGCAAATTGGAATCATAATATTTTTATTAACATAGTTATAAGATATTATACAATTGATTTAGTATGGAACAAACTATCATCAATTACATGAAATTTAGCCTATGCATCACCTGTATAATAAACATCATTTATCATATGGTTAATTATAATCTCTTAATCATCATTTATTAAGTTATCCATTTAGTTTATCCATAATTAATAGATAATATCTCGATACTAGATAATAGGATACGAGGCCACAAAGGCCACAAAGGCCTCATTCAAACCATAGAGTTCTTATTCAGACTATGAAGGTCTCATCTAAACTCAAAGGTCTCGTCTAACCCAAAAATTATAAGTTCAGGCATGAAGGTCTCATCTAACTTAAAGGTCATACATTATGAACCTTATTAATATACATCATCATGCATACATTTAATTTAAGTCTTAGACTAAATGTCTATATCAATTTTGTGTTCTTATCTAATGGATGCCCTATCATCATCAAATATACTTCTTTAGGCCATTTAGCCATGCCATTCACACAGTGCCATTATCATATCATAACCATATTAGCCAATTCATATCATACTTATAAGAGTTCCATAGTTATAGATCAACGTACTCACATTCATGTCTCATTTCATGGTCATGATCATACCATCAATTAAATTTCATAAACACTTATACTTAAGCCATTCACATGCAACCTAATGAAGTTATTAAAGCATAACACATTTCTTATTTCATACATTAAAAGTTTTGGCCATACATTTATTTTCATATAATTAACAATAATTCCATCTTCTTATGTATTCATACCACATTTTCATGCATTAAAACTACAAACCCATATTTTTACCACATTACACTTAATATAACTCTAAGGAATATGTTATACCATATTTGACCATAAGCATGAATGCACTCATACTACTTAAATTCCATTAATTAACACATTTAAGATGCATTTAACATCAATTTTAACCACTATACTTTATACACATATGTCTCACCTAATGTTCATGTCCCTTCTTTCTGAGGCCAGTCACATTAAAATGACCAAAGACTCAACCTAAATCTTATTCTTCGAATCTCAAAGGACAAGAAGGAAATTAGAAGAACCTCAAGACATTCTTATTTGATTAGCCTAAAAAGAGCTAGTTGGGCACCACAAGTTAGGAGTCGCCACTTAACCAAAGTTGAGAAATACCTTATAGGGCCAAACCAAATAAAGGTTCAAAACCCTAATCTTATTTATACCTCAAGTTATTATAGAATTTTTTTATTAAATTCATAATTTTATCATTTTCCTCAAATAGGTTTTGAAATTAAAATAAAGCATTCAATCATGAAGAGAATTAATTAAATGAGCATCTTTACAAGCATAAATAAATTTAAAGGAAAATATACATTAAATCAGATAATTGATTTTCTTTGAAAACTTTGGTTCTTGCATGTCAATTTATGAAAATAAATTTTATTATTGTGACTTTTATTAAAGAAAAATCAAAACCTAACTTTATTAGAAAAATACTAATTAATTAAGTAAAATTCAATTTGGTTGTTTTCCATAATGTGTAAAAATTATTTTCTATATCTTATAACATTCATGAAAAATATAAAGAAATATAAGAGAATAAAATGCATGAAAATAAAATTACATGGAAATTACCTAAAATACATTCTAACCTAAAAAGGTAAAATTTACAAGGAAATTACCTAAAATACATTTTAACCAAACAAAAAAAAATTGCTTTGAAATCACCTAAAAATAGTCTAACCAAAAATAATAAAGAGACAATAAAAATAAAAGGAAAATTAGTAAAAAAATAAAGAAACAAAAATTAAAATAACAACAAATAAAGGGGAGGAAGAATAAAAAGGTTAATTTTAACAGGTGTTTTATAAAAGGGAAATAGACAAGATAAACCCTTAAAAAGATCAAATAACTTGTATAATAAAAAAAAACACAATATTAATATGAATGAAATAAAGAAAGAAATATGGACAAAATAAATAATAAAAATGACATAAAGAACCATGGACAGAATAAATAATAAAAATGACATATAATAAATAATTAAATAAATAAAAAAGGACATAAAATAGACAATTAAATAAATAAAAATAACGTGGAAATTA
>CANXYI010963346.1:0-12482 GCA_948208565.1 Hura crepitans | reverse complement strand
CCACTAATACACACACACACACACATATAAAACTTTCCTCACTTTTACATAAGCCATAATTTATTTATAAGCATCATATTGTTATTCAAGCCTATATCTAAAAGACAACTAACTAAAATGGATAACGGGATTGTATGGTGCCCGAGGGCCTGTATGTTTTCCCAAAGGTTTGTATGGTTGCCCAAAGTCCTGTATGGTTACTCGAAAGCCTATATGATTGCCCAAAGGCCTATATTGTACTTGAGGGTACCCTAGCAGTTGCTATATCTCTAAAGTTGACCAGTCAACATATCTAATCTAGGTTGACAAATTGTATGGGACATTAATGAAATTATATTTGTTTCTCCATTTTAAGCTTCATTTAAGAGGACTTAATAATTATTCATGGTTTACTTGTCATAGTAAACCACATTTCATACTCATACATGAATACTATTCATTACATAGCATCTTACTTTCATTATAATTTGATTATGCTTATTAAGTGCTCAAAGCACCATATCTACTTAATGAACCATTCAACCAAGCCATAGATGGGCATCATATACATATATCATCCTACCTCATTTTACACATAATGCACTTACATAATAAGCATAATGATATAAGTACTTATCTTGATATAAAAGATTTGAAATTATAGAACTATCTCACATAATCATCATACACATAAAAGTTTAGTTACATACTTGAGTTTCTTTTCTCAAAATCAACATGCATAAATTATGTCTAGGATACTCATATATTAAACCTAAAATAAGGTCCTTACCAAAGTTTAGGCCAATTAACTAACTCACGATGTTACATATACCAAATTACCACATTCACAACAAAACACATAACACATTTCATAAAATCTTAAAACAAATAATTAAACGATTTCAAATAGAAACATTTAGCCACCACAATTAGGATAATCATGCTCATTAAAACATCACAAAACCACGCTACATACATATATTTATCATTAATCCAAATACATACTCATGATACCAATTAGTTCTATACCTCAAATTAGAGTTACAGTATACATTACATGCCTTAAACCATTTTTATGCACTTAACCTCATTCAAGTGACAAGACACATCATCAAGCCTCTAAAGGAATTTGAGCCATAATACAAAAACCACCTAACACATCACAATTATACTCATATTAATATATTACATATTAAACTAACCAATATAAACATCAATAAATATAATACACTAACTCATTGCATGCCATATTTATTATATAATGCCATACACACCATAAATGTAATTTCCACAAAATAATACACATATGTTAAGTTAAGTTCACTTACCAAAAATCAAAATACACTAAAAATCCTTGATTATGCCTTCTCTTTTCCTTTTTCTCTACTTGACCTTTCTTTCTCTGTATATACATAATAGGCAAAAACTTAGAAAAATCACTATAAATCTAGTACACCTCTAAAAATTAATCTAACCATATATTTATGTTTTTGGGCACCCGTAGATAATAGGAAAAATGATAAACCTAAAGAAAACCTCTACATCAAAATTAGGTCACTATTCATCCTTACCTTAAAACTTTAATTTCTCTTGATCAAACCCATAATCCAAGCTTCTATCACCATAAATGAACTCAATCCATGCTTATTTGGGGTTTAAAAGTGTTTAAATTATATGGGATGCAAGAAGAGATGTGCAAAAATAGAGGTTTTCCTCCTTAGGTGTAGCACCAGCAAAATGAAGAAGAAGAAGAAAGGGGTTGGCTACCACAATATTCCCACTTTGACCATTATTTGACCCCTTATATAGTGTTTCAATTGATGGTTAGATTAAATGGATCAAAGATCTAATGGCTCTCATTATTCCCTTCTTAAAATGCTCTTTTTCAAAATGATTCTTACTTAATTAACAATCATTAAACATAAATTTATTCCCTAATAAATATCTAAAATATAATACTTGAACCTTATAAAAATTAGCATTCAAAAGGCTTATAAACTTGATAAAAAGGTAACTCAATATCTTTCCTTAATTTAATTCGATATTTAAAAATTCCAATTTCAATGCCAATGGAATATTTGGAATATTTAAGTATTAGATTGTATTGATCCTAAAGTTTTTGGGCAAAAATTGAATATTTTATGATTCAACAAAAACTAAGCCACTATTCACATGACATTACACCAAAATCTTAACCACCATTTTTAACCATCTAAATGACTTCAGATTAACTCCAAATTTTGCCTAAAATTATTTTATGATTAATACTTCCCTCTGTACCAATTAGTGTGACTTGAGTATCACGAAATACTATTCATCACGAGAAGTACTATTCATAAGTCATAATTTTCAGGATGTTACATTTTTTCCCCTCTTAATAGAATTTTTGTTGATGAATTACCTAGTTCAAATGAATGCAAATATTTCTCCTTCATTTGAGCCTCACTTTCTTAAGTTGCTTCTTCTAGGCCATGATGTTGCCATAGTACTTTCACTAGAGGTACTATTTTGTTTCGCAACTCTTTAACTTCTAGTGCTAAAATTATCACAAGCTTTTTTTAATATGACAAATCTAGTTGTATCTTCACTTCTTCAGCTAGTAGCACATGTTATAGATACCATCTATATCTTCTAAGCATTGACACATGAAAGGCATCATGTATTTGTTATAGCTCAGGAGGTAAAGCTAATCTGTAAGTTACTAGTCCCACTCATTCTGGTATTTCATAAAGGCTAATGAACTATGGACTTAGCTTACCCTTCTGACCAAATCTCAGCACCTTTTTCCAAGGAGATACCTTAAGGAATGCCTTTATTGTTGACACCTTGATTTTAGGTCTAGGACTTTCTTATATATTTGGACTATGACCTAACCCAAAAAGCTTGTGATGTGACTCAAAATGTGAAAAAAATGGGAATTTATGTCGGCATAAGCCTAAAGCCCGACACTGATTCCAATAGGGGTGTGAGAGCTTCGGCCCTATAGTATAGACCTATTCACCTTTTCAGACCAATGAGGATAGCCAAAGATGGACTCCTTGAGTACACAGAAAGATATCAAGACTTAGGTCTACACAGACTTACTGATTAAGTCTACACAAACTTAATTCAGAAATAAGACGAAACCGGCCAAGGTGGGCCATGGACTATCACTCCAGAAGCCTTAGTCTGCACGAACTAGTGTAGTAAGTTCGCACGGACTTGTCGATGGAAACAAACTACAAAATTAAATATTGCCTATTTAATCTAGAAGTCAGGATCCTAAAAGGATTAAGACTCCCCCCAGATGAGAAAAACCCTAGAAAAAAGGTATAAAGACTTCTGTTTAGAAAAGAAAAGAGGGGGGAGATATTGACATGAGATTGAAAATAACTGGAAATAGAACCACAACAATTACATCAAGATGCAAGAAGACTTGGTGACTGGATCAAAAAAGAAGGCTTTTGTGTGTATTCCAAGAGACTACTTCATAACAGGTAATAATCTGAGGTCTATTAATGTATTTTTCTGTGTTTTCTAGATAGCTAATGATCTCTGAGATGCTTTTTATCGAGGTGATTTCTTAGTTATCTCCATCTCCATTAATGATGAGTAGGCTAAGCCTCATAAGATACATGAATTGCAGGTGTCTATAATCAACCTTGAATATGTTATGATGAATGAAATCTCGCTCCCTATGCATGAATTTGATTAAGTCCATGCGGACATAGTACCTTTAAAGATAAGTGTTTATATTAGTTTGTACAGCCCTATTTGCATGTATGTCAAATAGATATCAGGTCCACACGGACTCCCTATCACAAGGGTTAAAGGTCTGCACGAACATATAAATAGGGGTTTACATATTGATTCCTTGTGATGCCATGGATATGTAGCGTGCTTAGAAGAAGTATGTTAATGATTTCAAACATTTATTTATGATTATAATTCAAATCTAACCAATTTACCTTGAACATTTTTTTGAGTTGTTAAATGGCATATTGCACTAAAGCGAAAGTCCGGACAGACTTAATCTTTCCCTGGTGAAGGTCAGCACGGACTAAATATTGTTGTCTCCCAAGTCCACACGGACCTGACGACGTTGAAGTGGGCCTATTTTAGGACCAAGTTTATATCTTTGGTTTTATATTATTTACACTTTTTTACTTATTCTTGGGCTATAATAGGTAGTAAATAACTTATTTTACATGTCAATTGTTTAACTTTCACATCAAATGATTTTATACATAATTAATTGGTGTTTTCTAATAAAATAGATTTGTATTTTCTTAATCAAAAGTCACATGAAAAAATGTATTTTAATAAAGGTCAATCTCCTAGAGATGGAAGTTAGGCAATTACTACCAATTCCTATGGAATTATGGGTAGTTGTCAGGCCACATAATAATTAAACAATAACCCACTTTATGGATGTACAATTTACATTCTTTAAATACTGTTATTTACTTCTATATATGCTAAGGTGACATAAAATGCTTTAAATATAATGCATGCTTGTTTGATAAGGGATTGATAAAAAATTACAATATACAAAGAAGGCATAATATAAGGGCATGAATAAGATTTGAAATTCTAAACCTTTTTGGTACAGAAGATTAGAGGTCCTGGTGTAGAGGCCAAGTGGCAACTCTACTAACCACTCTCGTCCTCAATAAAAATAACATCATCTCTACACTTATCCCCCATTTATATTGAATATCTTTCCTCTTCACATCTGTATATGACTTTTATCTATTTGAAGTAGCCTTTAACCTATCTTTGATAATCTTCACTTCCTCCTCTACATCCCTAAACAAATCCGGTCCTATAAGCTTATTTTCTCTAAGCTCACTCTAACCAATAGAGTTTTATATCTTCTCCCATATAAGGCTTCATAAGGACCCATGGCTAGGCTCACTTGATGACGATTATTATAGGAAAATTTACCAAAGAAAGATAGCATTCCCAACTTTCCTTAAACTCTATGTCATAACTTCTTAACATGTCTTCAAGAACTTAAATAATTCTTTCTGATTGGTAGTCTATTTGTAGATGGAAAGTTGTATTAAAGTTGAGTTGAGTACCCAAGGCATTATAGAGTTTCTTCTAAAACTTTAATGTAAACCTAGGATCTCAATTACAAATAATAGATGACAGCACCCCAAGCAACTTGACTATCTCATTAATGTACAACTCTGCCAGCTTTTCTAGGGAGTACTCCATTCTCATGGGTATAAAATATACTGACTTGGTCAATCTATCAAACATAACCTCTACAAAATCATACTTGCTTTTTATCATTGATATCCTGACTACAAAATCCATGGTGATTCTATCCCACTTCTATTCTATTTTTGCTATAGGATAAAGCAATCTATGTAACATCTGTAAAACCTAGCTTCATGAATAGTACTTCTCGAGTTATGATTTTAGTTCTTAAGTTGTAGGCCCTACTAAAGTGACCTAGAGAGGGGGTACTAGATATGAAACTTTAAAAGACAAAATGAGGTCTAAAATAAAAGAATTAAAAATAGCCATTGAATCACAAAATTCTTTTACATTAATATCTAGTGGAATGTGACCTTTGTTTGGGCTATGATACAAAAAGGTTGGGATATGCTTGGACTGACCCAAAAATATCATGCCTTGAAGGTCAAAAATTCTATCTAGTTTAATGGTGAAAGAATTATAATTTTCTAACATCGATATGTATTTTTATTGAACTTTTTATTTACGTGATTAAAAAATTAAGCATGTTTCCTTTATCTTTTTAGCACAAGCTTTGAGAAGGCCCTTAATTGTGAAATTCTATAATTTTTTTATGCTTTTAGAAGTATTTTTGCTAAATAAAAAGTTTAAGAATAAGTTTTTAAATATTTAAAGAAAACTAATAAAAATATGAACTATTGGAATGTTATTTGATCAAATTATGGCTATCTATGTATTTAATATATAAATGTGAGCTTATGTGTGCACAACACACCAAATAAACAAAACGCCTTCATCTTCCTTAAGAGAAGCTGATGCCATTTCCACCATAACTCCCTCCCCCAATTTTTCATCAAACACCATAAATAACCACCTAAAACCCTCGAATATTATACTTAAAACACTCTTTGTCACATTTAGTTTCCTATTCTCCTATTTATTTTGTGAGAAAAGGGAGATTTTTTTGCAAAAAGAGAAGATTTAAAGTTAGGGTCTTAAAAATTAAAAAAAATAAGGTAAGCATATGTTTAGGGTTCTAATATTTTTCTATGATATTACGAGTGCCCAAAATTATGGTATAAGTACTATTTGAGTTTTAATTCGTGTATAATTTTCTATGAATTTTTCTAACTATATACCTAATATGGAACTTAGAGAAAAAGGAGAGAGGCTATCCAAAGGTAAAGATAAGTAGTAAAGCGGTGTTTGGGACACCGAAAAACTACTTTATAAGTGTATCCAATAAAATATGTGTACACAGTACATGTTTGTGCATTTTTAGTTTAGAAACCTATTATGGAAGTTATAGTTTTAGTGGTTTAATTTACTTTAAAATTATTTTGATGGCATAATAAGGTTTAAAATATGTTAAATAAGTGAAAATAATGATTAAATGTGGATTAAATTAGAGTATGGATATGTTGTGCACTTGGTTGTATATTATGGAATAAAAAGGCAAAAAGGTAATTTTGGATATTATGTGCAAAATGCATATAAATGTTCTAAGTTTGGATAATTAATCATGTTAAAATGTTTTTTGATGAATAAGAATGCATTATATTGGAAATGTGGTACATTAGGAGTATGTATGTGTGTTATGCATGTTTGTGTACATATATGGTACATACGAGATGTAATGTAACAAAAGTTGTAATGTACATATAAATGAGATGTCATTTATGATTATGGTATATAAATCTTCAAATGAGAATTTCATAAGTGACATAATGGTATCGATAAGGCAAATAAAGTTATGAATATGATTACATGTCATATAATAAGAACATGTAACGTAAATTGAATAACATAAAGTGTTTAAACCTGTATGTGTTAGACAACCTACTAGATAGGTTGACTGGTCAACTAGGGAATTAGCAACAACTAGATATTTGTTATCATATTTATATAGGTGCAGCCACCATTAGGTCTATTAGGGCCACTATACATATACATGTCATACATTGCTATAATCCATTATACATAATGACATCTCATGATTATTTATGTGATGCAGCTATCGATAGGTTTGAAGAACCACTACACATAATTCATATGGGTGCAGACATAGTGGAGGTTTGATAGGATTCACTACACATTATTGTTAACCTATTATGCTAGTGCAGTAGCCGTTAGGTCCAAAATGTGGGCCACTGCACACCATGATCCCGATGTTTAATATTGAGATTTGTGTCTATCATATATGAGTTGATCAACTTGTTAATAAAGAAATTGAAATTATGTACATTATAAAATGAATAAAGGACTTGATATAAATATAATGAGTAGGCATATAACATGACTAGAAAATGGTAATAAGATAAGTATAAATAAGTAATAATATGCAGGATATTGTGTGTGCTATTAGTATGACTTGATTGCATAGTATTGCATGATTAATGTGTATTTATGTGCATGCATGTGCAAGCATATTTTATTAAATACACCACTAAGCTTTATACTTAGTGCATCATATTTTTGATGCATAGGTAGTAGAAAGATAGCCTCAACAGTAGTAGTGCAGTGCAAAGGAGATGTTTACCAATGTTTTTGGTATATTTTGATTTTTGTAGTGTGATGTAATATTAATAATAGTTGGCACTAATATGTAACCATGTTAAGACTAGAGTTTTATTATATAGTATGTTGGGATGTAAACATATTATACAAGTTATATTTTTATGGTTTACATGTGTGTGGATGAGATTGTATGATATGATATGATATGTTTATTTAGGGGACCAGAAGGGTCTAGGTTATTGGTTGATGATTGAGATGATATAGAAGTGTTTTTTTTCTATAGGTTTTATTTTGGAATATGTCCATATGCAGCCATTATGTTGCCAAAATTTCATTAAAATGAGACAGTGATATTGATATGTATATTTATTGGATAAAAGGGTTTTAAGAAGATAATGGTAAAGAGATAAGTTGGTTTCATGTCACCTCTTATTCGAACATGCAATAGTTCAGGTAAGAGGTGTCATAATGTGCCATCCCTTATTTAGATTTGCTTAATGGGTTAAGGGAGGGGTGTTACAACCTAGATGGAACTTAATGCTTTGCCTTAACTTCCTAACAAGTAAGGTATTCGATCACAAACTCATCTACATCTCTCTTTATGCCTAACCACCAGTAAGACGTCTTCAAATCTCGATACATCTTTATACTACTAGGATGCATAGCATAAGGTGTATTATGTGCTTCTTTTTGGATCTGCTATCTCATTCTACATCCGGTACATAAAGATGACCACAATAATATAGATAGCCATCACCCATTATCTCATACTCAGTAAGCTTCCCCTCTTAGATTATGTTGATAACATTCATAAGCCTATGGTTATCCTTCTAAGCATTTTTTAGTTGTTATAGCAAACTTGGCTTGATCTGTAGTTCTGCCAATAATCCTCTATTATCTATCAACTTTAAACTGACATTCATAGTTCTCAAGGCCAATACGAATTTCCTACTAAGAGCATTTACCACCATAATGGCTTTCCCAATATGATAGTCAATAAGGCAATCATAGTCCTTTATTAACTCTATCCACATTTTTTTTGCCTTAAATTCAACTCCTTTTAGGTAGGAAGATACTTTAAGCTCTTATGATTAGTGTAGACATAATGCTTCTTCCCTTATAAGTAATGCCTCTAAATCTTTAGAGTAAACAATATGGTTGCAAGCTCTAAATCATAGGTCGAATAGTTCTTCTCATGAGGCTTTAGCTGCCTTGAAGTATAGGCCATAACTTTTCCTTCTTGCATAAGCACACATCCCAACCCATTCAATGAAGCATCACCGTAAATCATAAACTCCTTTCCCAATATTGGTTGAACTAAAATTGGTGTCTCAATCAACATATTCTTCAACTAGTCAAAGCTCTCTTGGCACTTGTCATCCTAAAGAAACTTGGCATTCTTCTTTAAAAGATAAGTTCTAGAGGTATCTATCATAGAAAACCCCTTTAACAAATCCTCTATAATAGCCTGTTAGACCTAAGAAACTTTTGATCTCTACAGTGTTTCTGGGTGCCTTCAATTCTATAATGGCCTTAATCTTACTAAGATTAACTCTAACACTATTTGCTGAAGATATATACCCCAAAAAAAATACCTTCTCTAGCCAAAACTCACACTTGCTAAGCTTGGCATAGAGCTTCTCATCCCTTAACACTTATAGAATGGTCCTCAAATGCATCTCATGTTCATCTCGATTCTTAGAATACATAAGGATGTCATCAATAAGGACTACAATAAATTAATCTAAGAATAGCCAAAAAAATATGATTCATGAGATCTATAAAAGCTGTTGGAACATTGGTAAGCCTAAATGGCATTACTAGAAACTAATAATGGCCATATCTTGTTCTGAAAGCTATCTTGTGCACATTTACCCCTTTCACTCTCAGCTAATAATACCTCGATCTCAAATCAATCTTAGAGAAGACACGTACCCTTCTTAGCAAATCAAAAAGGTTGTTTATCCTAGGTAAAGTGTACTTGTTCTTAATAGTGACCTTATTCAATTGTCTATAATCCATACACAGCTTTAGGGAGCCATCTTTCTTCTTAACAAATAAAATTTGTGTTTCTCATAGTAAGATACATAGTTTGATAAAACCTTTATCCAATAATTCTTGTTACTATATCTTCGGTTCTTTTAGCTCTATAAGAGCCATTCTTTATAGAGCTATAGAAACTAGCACCATGCCTAGCAACACATCAATACCAATTTTGAGTTCCCATTCTAGTGGCAAATTAGATAATTCATTTGGGAAAACATCCTCAAACTCTGATACAACTAGTATCTTGTCTACATCTAGTTCTTCTCTTCTGGTGTTAATCACATAGGCTAGATATGCTTGGCATCCCTTAATTAGACATATAGTCTAATCTCTCTCCTACTACTGACACTTTTACCCTATCACTAGCCTTAAGTGTGATTAGTTTCTCTTTACAGTCCATAACTACATGATATTTAGACAACAAATCCATGCCCAATATCAAATTGAACACATTAAAGGGTAATTTAATGAGGTCGACTAAAAAAGCACATCCTTATACTGAGAAAGGACAATCTCTATATACTTTATGCATAATTACATGTTGTCCTATTTGGTTGCTAACCATAATATCAATGTTAATGTCTTTTGACACTAAACCTTGATGTAAAGCCCATGTAGTATGGATATAAAAGTTCATAGACCCTAAATTTATCAGTGTTAATGTAAGTAAATCAAAAAGTTAAAAAGTAATTGCTATCATGTCTGATGAATCCTCATCCTCTCGAGCTCAGTTGGCATATTGTCTAGCTGGTGATTGGCTCTTTAACTTATCCCTCTTACTAACCCAACCTCGATCTCTTATATCTTTCATATCCCTTTTTTAAGATGGATCTATAGGTTTTATTAGAAATCTCTAATAATGAGGCCTTTGGAGCCACATCCCCAGCATACTCATGTCATAATCATCTAACATGTGCCCTTGTGTCTTCTACCATAATGCTCATATTAAGGCGATGGTGCAGTCCTTAATATGGATCTTAGAGCACCTATAGTCTGATTTTGCTACTTAGAAAGAGCTTTAGATCCCCAACCTAACTTTTATGTCTAATCTCTATAGAGAAAATATGTATTTTACTGGGGACGATAGCAGTTTAGTGTTTAGGAGTCACCACTTGGTCTCTACACCAGGACCTTTAATCTTCTATACCAGAAGGTTTGGAATTCAGATCTTATTTATGCTTTAATAATATGCCTTCTATTATATTATATTGTTTATTAATCCTTATCAAGCAAGCATTATATTGAAAGTAGTTATGTCACCTTTTCATGTATAAGAAGTAAATTTGCAGTATTTAAAGTGTACAACAAGCACAATTGTGTGGATTATTGATTAATTGTGATATAACCTGACAACTACCTATAATTTCATAAGAATTTATGGTAACTACCTAACTTCTATCTCTAGGAGATTGGTCTTTATTAAAATACATTTTTAGTATGATTTTTTATGAGAGAAAAGTTAAAACCATTTTGTTAAGAAAACACCATTTAATTATGTAAAAAAACTATTTGAAGTGAAGTTAGGCATTTGACATGTAAAATGAATTATTAAACTACTTATTACAACCCAAAAAAATTTAAAAGGTATAATAAGTATAAAATCAAAGGAAATAAGACAAAGTAATTAATCGGTCCTGTCTATACAACTTTAAGTCTGTGTAGACTCTATGAAGCTCTAGCAAGTGCTCGTATAGATTACTACTTATGAGGGTTATTATATCCGTCCGGACCTCTGCTCCAGTGAGAAAGGTCACTTACGTATAACTCAAAAGAAAAGGTTAACGATACCAAATAAGAATTCATAAGGACTCATAAAGACGATGAGAAATACAAATACATGTGAAAATTGGAATTCAAAGTAAATGTCTACATGGACTACATTCCTCATGAGAGGGAGTCTGTATGGACTTTGAGATGAAACAAGTAAAAAACAAGATAGGATTATTCATATGAACTGCATTCCTCATGAGAGGGAGCCTGTATGGACTGTAACATAGTTTTGGTATGCTAATAGTATGCTTATTATAGAATAAAATATTTACATAACATGATAACATCATAGAACTATGTCAATATAGTGAACAAAATACATTAGAACATGATACATAAGACAAATAGGACGTTGTTATCGAACATAAGTCTGTGCAGATGACAAATCATGTACATATTAATAAAGTTAGTCCATGTAGATGTCATCATGCTTATGTATAGGTCCGTGTGATTAGGATGAAAATAATAGACTAACTATAACATAAAAAATAATCAATTGTACAATATGAAACAACTTAAAATGATGACCCACTCCTATGATCAAAGTAGGGAGTACATATAATCACCTCTCTTATGATCAATCCTTAAAGATCCTAGGTCCATGAATATAGTAAGAATGCGCAATTGGAGGCTTTAGATATTACCTTTGTAAGTGGACTTCAAGCAATCATGCAAAAGGTAGAGTTTTGGAAGAAAAGTATTTAGTGTGGGTTAATAGAACTAGTAGAGTGATTCCTGGTTAGAGTCCTCTCCTAGAGTCATAGATAGTAGGTTTAGGCTTTCAGAATTGCCTTCTTTCTAAGCTCTCCCTTTTCGCCTTTCTAGGAAGGGTGTTTATAGGCTTAGAGTCATGGGTCTCTCATCTAAAAGTGATAGAATCCTTTTAAGATTAGGAGATAGAGCCTAGATAGGAATCTTGTGCTTTTAAAAGCTTTTATGTCAGTAAGTCCATGCAAACTTGTATAGCTTAGTCCATATAGACT
>CANXYI010963193.1:0-10413 GCA_948208565.1 Hura crepitans | reverse complement strand
ACCTAGAGGTTTGATACAATGACCCAAAGGTATGATATAAAATAATGGCTTGAAGGCAAATATAGTGGCCCGAAGGCCTGAACATAAGCACCAAATTGCCCTAGCAACTGCTAAACTCCTTAGCTGATCGGTTAACTTATCTAATTTATGTTGTCTACCTCATATGGGCATTAACCTTTATTTATTTTTCACAAGACTAAGTAGATTTAATATTCATTGCTTTTTAGCTCATGATTATATTACATATGCCATTAGCAATTTTTCAAGCATTAAAAACATTATAGGGGCATAGAGTATCACCATTATACATTGAACCATTATAATCTTTTTATCATTATAGAAGTATAATTTGTATCCTCAAAGGACATTTGCCAATAATAGGCATATCATGTCTTTCAAGAGTCATATTTTTACATTATGTAACAATCAAGTCATTTTAGTGTTGTTCACACAAATTTCATATTTCTATAGTTTTTAATACTTTAGGCCATATAACATGCTTATGAAATCATATTATGATCATAGCATTAAAACACACCTCATTTCCTCTTTTAGGCATTTTGACCATAAAAGGCATGCCATATACATTTTCTCATATCATATCATGCTTACTATAACTTATTTTATAACATTTCAATACCTTACATATAACTTTAATGATTCCATATGATACTTACTCATACTTTAAATCAATCACATATATTATTATGCCTTGTAAAAAATATCCTTCATTTTCATATCTTACCAAATCATATCATATACATGCATTTTACATCGTTTTATAACCATTAAGGTAATTTAATTTATTTATCATGCCATAAGTCCAATATCTCACATAAATGGATCATTTAATTTCTTACATTCACCAATAGCTAATACCATTTACTTAGGCTAAGATCATTAGCTTAAAACTAACCACCTATGCATATTACTTATGTATATTTAATTATAGAAAAGAATATTAAGTTTACACAACTATCATGACATTTACTATATAAATCATATAATTTACTAAAAAACAAAATAATATATGCTCAATTTAAGCCATAGACCGATTTCATCCATTTGAGCAATGTTATAGACACATTATAATTTTCTCATTTTTGTTGCATAATACAACCTCAACATAGCCATATCATTATCTTTTAGGCCATAATTAAAACCATTCATCACTAATAAGTCATTTGGCAATCATAAAACTAGAAAACTCCATAACCTTAAGCAATATATACATAACCCACTACTATATATTTCTGCCATCATGCTTAAATCACAAATCAATTGTGTTTCATTTGTCTTAAAGCATCATTCATGCATGTATTAACTCACATACCCATTATCATTTCTTATTAAAACATATAATTTTTACATACTTTAAAGCATAAATACATATTTTAACTCATGCAAATCACATAATGCATATGAATCATTGTATACACTTATTATCTAAGCCAAAATACTTTTAAGAGCCTTTCTAAGCCTTTTACTTTCCTTTGTTCTTGGCTATTCATTCTCTCTCTACAAAACATATTATTGGTAAATCTTTAAAAATCCATAAAAAATCACATACATCACTAAAACTCAATCTAACTTATATATCACTTGTTTAACTTCAATAGAACCTTAGAAAAATAAGAGATCAAAGAAACTAACCTGCTTTACAAATGGGTTACTATTCATCAAAAGCATAAAACACTATAACACCTTTATTAATGGCACTATTTTGCTCGGTAATTCTTTTACTTCTTTAGCTAAAATTTTCACCTATTCTTCAGCATAAGATAAATCCAGTTATACATTTACCTTTTTAGCAAATAAGATATGTAAGGGATGTAATCAGTATCTCCTCAATATAGAGACACAAAACATGTCATGTATCTATTATAGCTCTAGAGGCAAGGCTAGTCTATAAGCTATTGGTCCCACAGGCTTAATTATCTCTAATGAGGTAATAAACCTTTGACTTAACTTGCCATTCATGCTAAATCATTAAACTTTCTTCTGGGGAGATACTTTTAGGAAACCTTGTCTCTAACTTCATATTTTATATCTCTAAGCTTTAAGCTTGTATAGGGCTTTTGTCTATCTGATGTAGCTTTTAAACTCTCTCTAATAATCTTCACTTTCTTTTATGTATTCTTGATTAAATTTGGTCCCACAACTTTATGCTCACTCAGTTCATTCTAGCATAGAGGAGTTCTATACTTCCTCCTATATAAAGTTTTAGAAAGAGCCATACCTAGGTTAACATAATGGCTGTTGTTATATGCTATAGGCACCCTAGTTTTGGTCTATGATGATAACCAAAGATAGGCTAGAGTAGCAAGACAAAGGAGTTAAAACTCATGTTCACATGGACTAAACAATGATCAAGCCAAAACTAAGTTTGCATAGACTATCCTAGAACTAGCCTAGAGAAATAGAGTCTGCAGCCTAAGGTTTACTAGGACAACTAAAGTCTAGGTCTACATGGACTTATGTCCTTAAAGTCTACATAGAACATTGTAACAAAAAGCTTCCAAAAATGTAATATTCCTAGTTAGACTTTGATTCCTAATCCTACTAGAATTCCCTTCTTTTTGAATTGGAATACTACCTAGAAACACTTTAAATACCCTTCTCAAATAAAAGAAAAAAGACCTCTAATTAGCAAGAAAAAAATCATAATTTCATGAGTCTAGAGAGAAGGCTCTAAAGCCGGATTCACTCTACTAGTCTTAAAACCTTACCAAATTATCATTCTTCCAAAAACCTACCTTTTATCTTGTTACTTAAAGTATTAATCATGGTAAGATCTAAGGCTTCTCTCATTCTTAATCATCATTCATTCTTTTAATCATTTCATTATTTAAATGAAGGATCTCCTATGATTATTTGACATGTGAGATGATTCTTCACAAACTCTGTCAATTATAAGAGTAGGTTAACAATTTGTACATATATTTTTTCATGTTCATGTTGTCCATGAAATAATGTGAATTTTCTATGTAATCTATAATCGTGCTTAAATGTACATGGACTGTTTCCATGAGAATATCAAATCCATATGGTCTTTTTGTAAAACTATTTTATTAAATATAGTCAACATGGATATGAATTCGATAAATATTTTTTATTCATCTTCTGTATTTCATTTAACACTTATCTAATGTTTAATAATGATTGTTTCACCCATATTAATCACTATAGCATGTATTGATGTTAAATATGTCTTTTAATTAATCACAGTTATTCCATTCATTATTATACATGTGACATACATTTTGGAATTAATGTCAAGTTTGCATGGACTCTCTTCCATAAAGAGTGAAATCTGCACGGATGTCTATATTTATTGAATTTGTTTTCATATGGTCTGTATGGACATATGTTGTGTTGAATTATTTGTTTATCTCTCCTTATCATTAATTTTTATAATCACCATTTTGTTTATAATAATTATCCATGCATATTCCATACATATTTATGTCTATATGTATACCTTTAACTTGCATTATCACAACCCTTTTTGGTACTGTTATTAGGTCCTTATAGACCATTATTTATGTTACTAATCATTTTATTTCTTGTTGTGCAAGATTGACCATCCATCCTAGATACGAGGACCAATCACACCTATTTTAATCTTTATATATAGCTAGCACGGATATATGATAAGGACCATAAGGAATCCACACGAACTTACCGAGGTACAAATGAAACCAATTCTTTTTTCCTTTTTCACTTATTTGGTTTTACACCTTTTAAGCTTTTACTTAATTTTAGGTTGTAATAGTTAGTTTAATAACTTGTTTCACATGTAGAGAGCCAAACTTCACATCAATAACTTTTAATTGGGTTTTTATTAATAAATTATTTTTAGATTTTCCTTAATAAAAATCACATAAAAATATTTTTTTAACAAAGTCCATTCTCTTAGAGATGGGAGTTGGGCAGTTACCACTAATTCCTATGGAATTATAGGAAATTGTCAAGTTAAATAACAATTGACAAATGACTCGATTAATTGATGTATAATTTATATTTATGCTTTCTTATATATTTTAATTAATTGTAACCTCTTTTCCTTATATATAAAGGTGACATATATGTTTCTTTAATTATTTTGCCTAATTATATGACATGGGATTGATAAAAATTAAGAATTTAAAGCTGTTATTGGGGCATCAATTATATCTAATTTTGAACCCTTTTTAGGCAAAAGATCAGTGGTCTCGATGTAGAGCCAAATGGTAATTTCAAACACTAACTACCTCATCCCCAGTACAAAAAAAAAATCTACTGTGTTAACTTCATTGGAGATGAGAATTAAATCTGAAAGTTCCTAAATAATATGTTTTCTAATATTAAAATTTTTTTATTAGTCCTATGTATTTCATTTTACATAAATTGTATCCCTTGTTACCTTGTATGGTGTTGTAAATTGTGAACCCATTTTTCATTCAAGAATGAGGAGTTGCTAACATATCCATCACTTATAAGCCTTATACTTTTTGGTATATCAAATGGTGGACATTATTACACTTGTTTTGGAATACCCATTTGGAGGGACCCCCACTTATGGGAACTATAAATCTTATTAGAACAAAACATGAAGCCCATATAGATTAATCTTAGCAACTTCCCTTAGGTTATATGGCCCTAAGAATTTTATGATTGTATTAAGATTGCTATATAGGCTTGTTACATTTAACCTTATTTAAGGTGGGGCCAAGCCTATTGTGCCTTTAATGTGGAACAAGCCTAACCTAATTTCACCTCAAAAAAGGATTAAATGTCTTATGATATTATCCTTGCATGCACTTTAAAGATAAGATGTGATTGGGCCTAATTAGGTCTACAATTGAACCTTTACATCCCTTGATAATTCTTATATGAGCCATTTGAGATGAATTACTTAGACCATGGTTATGGGAGTAATATAGTTGGAAGGCTTCTTTCCTATCTTTCTCAATGTATACCAAATACATATCCTTTTTTATGTGTATATAAGCAACATTCTATCTATTTCATGACATAAACTTTTTATTTTCATGAGAACTCGTATTCTATAAATATACATTGTAGCATATTTATCCATATATATCTCATTAAGCTTTTTTTTTATTCCATACACATGTCTATGTAACATCCTAGTGCACATGCATTTCACACTTCATATAAATTTGAGTACACTTCACACTAGCATAAGACACACTAATCATGTATATAAAGTTTATAGGTTCGTAGACTTTTTGAATAGGCATTCCTAGAATTATCCCTATATTTGAATCTTGTAGCCTTACCTATGCATTAACTATCCATATAGGGATATAATGGATACATAACTTAAACAACATACATAGCATATAAGAAATAGGCACATCATATATCATCTTAGATTCTCAGAGCTTCATACATACATATATTTTTTTGTGAAAGTCTACACAAAAATACATATAAAATCAAGCATAAATCTTTACATGTATCTATATCTTTATATGTATCTTCACATGTATTACATATACTTAGAACCATGCATACATCTTTATACATTTATCCATGCATTCATTTTTATATACATGTATCTTTATCTTATAAAAGAAATCCAATAAACACATACACTAGCATGTGTCACATATAGTATAGGTTTGCCTAATCGAACAAATGTACCTATCATTTTTGGCCTAGCTTGGAAATATCAATTTAGTCCTTATCCATTACATAAGTAGTATCATCCTTCCACTTGGCATATGCATACACACCTTTATACCATCCTAATCCTGCATCATTCACCATGTAGATTCTGAGAAAGCCATCCACACATACTCTTATTACTAGGGCTATCCTAATCCACCACTTTACCTAGTGTAGGTATAACATGCTTACATCCTTAGAAATATGCAAAACATGACATGCACCTTATATCACACACCATCTTGTATATATGCACATAACTTCACATATTCCTATATACTAGAATAAGTGTGACATACATGCAAACCTCATCCATATCCACACACATTTATTGAATAGAAGTTACATCACATACACACATATGGCATTATCCTACATCATTTATACCCTTCTTATCATACATCGGACATTATTCATGCATCATAATGCTTAACCCATGTATCTTGTTACATAATAACCCATTATTGGAATAACCACTTATATATAACTATTGTAAATCATCCTTTGCTTATGCTTTTGAAAAGAAAAAGACTAAGTCCCTGCTTTTTTTCTAACAACCTTCACCACCAAAATGGCACCTAGACATGAAACCAAAGTCAAAAATCAATTCGTGACTACAAGCATGATGAATAAGGCAAATTTAGCATTAGAACAATAGATAATAATGTTTATAAAGGAAAAGATTCAAGAAAAGCTTAGATTGTAATGCTCGAAAGTCTCAATTTTATGAATAGTACTTTTCATAGAATGAAAAGTATTTCCCAAGTAATCGGGTCACATCAAGGAGGCCAAAGGAGAGCACTAGTCAAAAATATATGATGTGATAAATAATGATGAAAATGAAATTAATTACACTTGCCACTGAACCAATAAATTTTTTCACATTGATATCCATTCAATAGTGATTTTAGTTTGTATTGAGCTAAAAAAAGGTTGTGATGTCCTCAAATTGACTAGAAAATAGAATACCCTGAAGGTCAAACATTATAAATGATTTGACAGTAGTGGAATTGGAATTTTCTAATATTGATTGGTATTTATTCAAAATTTCTTAATTATACGAGTGAATAGTTAACCTAGTTCCCATTAGAATTTGGGCGTGAGATTTTAGAAGTCTTTTAATTGAAAGTGTTTGTAATTTTTGACACTAAAATCATGATTTATAGGGACCTCTAACACTTATTTTACATTTTTTAAGCTAAAAATATATATAGGATTAATTAGGGCCATTCAATTGTTAGTGGCATAATTGTGGCCATCCATTGTCATAGTATAAATAGGATTGCATGTGTTTATATAGGTGTACAATAGCCAAAATAAGCTCTTCTCCTCCTTTAAGTACACCAAGGCCAATGACATTCTCCTTTTTTCTCTCTTCCCTTTCTTTTTTTTTTTTTTACTTTTTCCTTAAATCAGCTCAAAATCCTTCAATTAAAATATGGAAAATAATCCTTGTAGTGTTTAAAACTTAATTATGGCCTTAGTTTTTTTTTTAAGAAATAGAGGTTTTGAGGTGAAAATGAATGTGGAAAGATTTAGGGTTTTAAACCCCTAAATCACATTAGACCTCGTATTGAACCTCAGTTATTTTTTAGGTAACTGGAAATACCCTAGATCATGGTTCTACTTTTATTTTTTAATTTGGAGTTGTATATATTTTTTTATAAAATTTTTTGATTATTGATGTATTATAGAAATTAGAGAACTTGGAGCATAATGAGAATCAAGGCAAGGAAAAGCTATAGAATTAAACCTATGATGTTGAATAACATCTCTATAAGTGTATTCGATAAAATATATGCCTTAAAGTATGATTTGTGAAAATTCCATAATCGACATCAATTAGAGTTTGCATGCTTTTAAGAGTTAGAAAAACCCAAAATGGATGTTATGGGTACATTAGGGTTTATAGTGTGCAAATAGACTTATCTAAAAGAAAAATAGAGGAAGAACGAGCTAAATATGGAAGACTAAAAAATGTGTGTGTAATATAGAAATTAGGGACATAGTTAGAATTTGCTAAATTATTGAATAATGCATGGAAATTGTAGTGTAATGACCTAAAATGAGTGACAATAACATGTACTAGGGATAAACATTGACGATTGCATGAAATGATGTGAACGTGGTGCATGAAACATATTTATGCATGTGATGATACGCACATTAGTAATAATAATTAATGATTCAAGTAATGTTACTAATTGATATGTGCATGGCAAATTTTAAATCATAGTATATATAAAGAAATATGGTAATATGAGCATCCTCATATGGAATGATAGTTAGAAATGGCAATATGCATAATAAAGCCCATGATATGAGATACATAAGATAATACTAACATGATATTGTTAAATAAGTGTATGATTTGATTTAAGCGGAAGATTTTTGACTAAGAACAATGTGAATAATGAATAATATGGATAGAAAGAGAATGGCCCATAAATGTTAGATAGCTTACTAGATAGGTTGTCTTGTTAACTAGGGGATGTAGCAGTTGCTAGGACACTTTGATGTCATTGATATTGATAACCTTGATATTTGATTACAATTGATTACTTTTATGTGAGTGAAGTTGCAAGGAGGTTTCATAGAACCACTGCACATATTTTTAAGAGAGTGTAGTTGCTAAGAGGTTCAGTAAGACCACCACAAACTTATATACTTGATATATTGATATTACAAGACCATTTCACATAAGTGTAGCTACTAAGAGGTCCAACAAAATGACTGCACATAATCTTAAGTGGGTACAACTATAAAGAGGTTCAATAGGACCACTGCATATAATTGGCTAGTGCAGTAACATAGAGGTAAAAAATGTGGACCACTACACAACACGATCCTAATATCCAATACCTAGATATATGCCTTTTAGATATAGGCTGGAAAGTGTAAATGTTGTAAATGTGATACAAAGCTATAAAGCAATCAAACGAACAATTATAGGTTGATAATGTTGTATATAGGAAATAACTTTACATTGACACAATAACTAACTTGTTTAATGAATATATGACTTAGTAATGGCATTTAGACATTATAAGAACTAACTATAATCATACATAGAAACAAAGGATATGTAAGTGTCATAAAGTGAGTTAAGTATACATAAGTTGATAGATATGCATTAGCCATAGTAAGGTAACAAGTAGAATGACTAAAATGATAACAATACAGGTGAGGAAAGATATATGGATGTTTGATGATAGGCTTATGATTAAAATGTTTGTGTGTCATGCTTGCATATGAATGTGTGTGCATATTTTATTAAATGCACCACTAAGTGTTATGCTAAATGCATCATATTTTTTTGTGTGTAGGTCATAGATATATATAGTCTCAAGTTCAGCCTCAAAGCAATAGTGCGGTGTGAACAACCTCATCTTGGTATAATTTTGTATGACTTTTATGTGATGTAAATAAAGTTAGTGGCACTCATATATATGCAAGTTTGGTGTGGGTCTAGTATAATAATGTATAGGTATACTTTATCAAGTACACTATTCATATAATCTAAATAGACTAACACTAGTAGTATATGATCATTATATAAAGTGTGATTAATATATTGTGATATCAAGCCTGTGATACCTATTATGACTAAGATGTGACTGTTATCACTTTGTGCCATGGGTTAATGATGATGGAGGGTCAGAAGGACATAAATGGTAGAGTTTGAGTTTGGGAACTTTATAAAAATGTTATTTTCATAGGTTTATTTTGGCATATATTACTAGATGATCATTACGCTACCGAATTTTCATCAAAATGAAATAGTAATATCTTATGCATTTATGGTTAAGACATTGGTTTAAATGACATGGATCTAAGTTGCTCATTATGTGGATATGTATCTCAAGGTCTTATGAAGATAATGTAAAAATTGGTTAGCATGCCATCTTTTATTTGTACTAGCAATGGTTTGGGTAGGAGGTGTCAAGATGTGTAATCTCTCATTTGGATCTAACTACTAGATTGGGTGAGGGGTGTCACATTAGGTGGTATCAAAGCTTGATTTAGGCATTCCTAAGCTGCATATAAGTGCCATAGTGTTCATATATGCATACATCACACAACACTGTAGTGCTTCAGGCTACTATCATTTTCTTGATATAGATCAAAGATGAGCGACCAAAGACTGCTTGCTGGTGTTGAGGAGGTAGAAAGACATACTTGTGCCATAGCTTAGAAGCTAGTAAACTCAAAAGCACTAGTGCCTGGTGATGCTACTTAACATGCATTATTAGTACAAGTAAAATCAGTGTTGATATAATAGATGGTTAAAGTATTTAAATAGGCTGTTGTAGCTGTTGCTCCTCTTCCACCACTAGCACCATAGCAACCACCAGTGCCTTAAGCCATCTAAAAAATTCACATAAAATGTCTAAAAAAGATGGGGGCAGTTAAGTTCTAAGGTACAAATAGAGATGACTCAGCTATAGTAGAGTACTAGCTTGAGAGAATAGAAAGAATATTTGAGCAACTAAAATACACACCTAAAGAAAGCTCAATCTATGCCATATCCTTATTGCAAGAAGAATGATTCCATTATTGGTAGATAGTTATAGAAAGGAAACTTATAATAGATGTTTTTTAGGAGTTCTTTCTTCAATAACTAAAGAAAAGATATATCACAAAAGGCTACTTCGAAAAGAAGAGACAATAATTTTTTGACCTAAAGTAGAGGGGTAAACCATGTAAGAATATAAGAAGGAGTTTGCTAGACTTAGC
>CANXYI010963062.1:0-12737 GCA_948208565.1 Hura crepitans | reverse complement strand
ATCCCTTTCCTAACTTTTCAAGACTTTCTTTTAGATCTTTCCACATAATGACTTCAGGTGGTATGATATTTCTCCTTGGTTAATCATTAACATCCTATTGAAATAATTTTTTAGTTACTTAGGGTTAGAGATAAACAATTTAATGGTAGGTGGGTTTTACATCTATGAGGGTTGTTGAGAAGTTTTTAAAGGTTGAGTGTCTCTAATGAAAAAGGCAAGTTTAAGGATTTGTGTTTTTGAGGTGTTTGCTTAGCTGCTATTTTGGTTCTTATTATTTGAGAGAAATTTCAATAGAATTTGAGAGATAAGAAGAAGAAGAGATAACTAACAAACTCAAATGAAAGCAATATAAAGTAGTAAACTTAAATATGTATTTTGAAATTATGTTCAGTCAAATCAAATCTTATCTTCAAAGATCTTTCTTGCTGTGTTTTCATATAGAGGGGATAGATGATTGTAGTTGCATATTTCTAATACAGGTAGGAAAACTAATTTATGAAAATGACAATTTTAACCTTATCAGTTATTTATTTTTCTTTTAATTTAAAGGTTCATAAAAGATAATTTCATTTAAGATATATATGACTTTCAGTCTAAAAATACTTTATGATTATAAATGAGCAGTTTTTGATAGATATGCAAAGTGGTTTTTTTTAAAAAATATAAATGACCATAAATAATGGATAAGCATTACAAAACCTGATCTAGCTATTCTATAGAATACCCATACCTAGTTTTCTTCTAATTTAAGTGAACTAATCTTCCTTTAGTAGTTTTATAAAAATATCAGCTAATTAATAATCTATGAGGACAATTTCCATATCAATATCTCCTTTCTGAACATGATCACGGATAAAATGGTGTTTATCTTAATATGTTTAGTTCTTGAATGTAGAATAAAATTTTTAGTTAGATTCACAGCATTGGAATATGATCTAAAATAATTCTATAATCTCTCAATTATCATTTGATCTATAGAACTTAGGCCACACAGCTTCTAGCAGCAATGTATTCTATTTCTATTGTTAACATCACTATAAAGTTTTGCTTCCTACTTAAGTAAGTGATCAAGGATACATAATTAGATCAAAAGACATACCTTTTAAATGCCATAAACCTAAATCTTCTATTCCAACCAAGTATTTGAGTATTCTTTTTATAGTTGAAAGATGAGATTTTTGGGATTAGATTAGAATCTTGCACATAAGCAGATGTTAAAGTGAATATGTAATTTACCTATTGTCATGTAGAGAAGAGATCCATTCATTCTTCTATATAATTTTGCATATATACTTTTTCCATTCTCATCTTTCTCCATATTTGTGGTTGGACTCATAGGAGTTTTGGCAACTATAGCCTCTATCATATTATGTTTTTTTAGCAAATCTTTGGTGTACTTCATTTGATTTATGAATATCCCATTTTACATTACTTGATTTGCAATCTAAGAAAGAAATTTAACTCTCTCATTAAGCTCATCTCAAGTTCCTTTTTCATATTTCCTTCGAATTCTTTACAAAAAGATGGATTAGTTATAGCAAAAATAATATCATCAACATAAATCTAAACTATTAGCATGTTTGAAGATTTTTATGTGATAAATAAAATAGTATCAACTTTACCTCTAACAAATCCATGATCAAGAAGAAAACTACTCAGCTTTTCATATCAGGCTCTAGGAGCTTATTTTAGAGTATGCAATGCTTTTGAGAGTTTGTAAACATGATCTGGATAACTAATACCTTTAAAACTAGGAGGTTGCGATACATAAACTTCTTTATTTAAGAAACCATGTAAAAATGCACTTTTTACATTCATTTGATAAAGAGTAAAATATTTAAATCATGCAAATCCACATAATATTCTAATAGTTTCTAATCCAACTACAAGCACAAAGGTTTCATTAAAATATATACCTTTTTCTTGATTATATCCTTGAGCCATTTATCTAGCTTTATTTCTTATTACATTGCCTTGTTCATCCATTTTATTTTTGAAAACCCATTTTTTCTATACCTAATTTCCTTATACTAATTGAGTTCTTTTTGCATTATTAAAATCCAATTATTATCATTTTTGCTTTAATTATATTCTTTGGTGATAATTGAGATACAAAGATAACATTACCATAATATTTCTTTAGTTGTCTTCTTGTTTAACCTTTGTTAAATAATCTACTTAAAGATTCTCTTTAGCATAATGCTTGCGATATCTCTATTCTTTTGGCAGTTTGTATGTCCTTCTTTATTTTGATTTTCTTTTTATTCTTGGTTTGTTGTTCTTTCTTTTGTGTTTTTTGTTGTTGTTTGTTTTAACCTTTCTTCTTCATTAACCTGTGATTTTTATTTAGACATTTTTGCTTCTTTCACTTTTTCATTACTTTTTGTTTCATCATTAAAAAAATACATTTCCAAGAAATAGATATAAATAATATCGAACTTAACATTTATAGGTTATTCTACTACTAATGTTCTTTTGTTATATACTCTATATGCTTTATACTGTGTGAATAACCCAAAAATGTACTTTCACATGGTTTTGCATCAAATTTACCAATATTGCTTTTATCATTAAAAATGAAATACTTATAGCTAAAAGCTTGAAAATAACTGACGTTTGGCTTTCTTGCTTTATGTATTTCATAAGGAGTCTTTTGTAGAACATGTCAAGATTTGTGTTCTTTTTAAGATGTAGCATGTTATGTTCCTTGTTTTTGCCTATAAATATTTAGGTAAGTTACATTCATTTAACATTATTTCAACCATCTCTTGTAGTGTTCTATTTTTTTATTCTACTACTCTATTTTGTTGAGGTGCTTTAGGAGTTGAGAACTATGATAATGCCTATTTTATCATCAAATTCTTCAAAATCTTTATTTTCAAACTCATCTCTATGATCACTTTTAGTTGTTGTGATCTTAGATCCTTTCTCATTTTGGATTTTGTTCCACTACTTTTCAAAACTTTCAATAGAATTCCTTTTGTGAGCAAGAAAAATTACCCATATATATATCTAGAGTAATTATTTACTATTACAATTACATAAGCTTTTCCACTTAAACTTGTTAGTGTAATTGGTCCGAATAGGTCTAAGTGCAATAGTTTAAGAGGTTTAAGTTTAGATACATCATTCTTTCATTTTGAAATATGTTCTCATTTGCTTGCCCAATTGACAGGCTTTACACACATATTCATTATCAACTTAATTTTTGGTAGACCTTTTATGGGATCCTTTTTAGATAACTTTTCAATTATGTAAATACTAGCATGGCTAAGTTTCTTCTTTTAGATTTTACTTTGATCATCTTATGTGATTAAACTTAATTTATCTTTCCTTAACTTTTACAAATTAACTGTGTAGACATTTCTAAACCTATGTCTAGTTAGAATAGTATCTCTTATTCTAACTTCTTTTACTCTATAATAATTTGTTGCAAAAATTACTCTCTTATTTTTGTGATGCATCTAGCTAATACTCAGTGTAGACATTAGGTTTCTAGGGCTCCCGTGTTTGGATTGCCTAATGATGAAGAAGGTACAAAAGTTTCAATCAATAGGGATGTTAACATTTGATTTGAAGATATCTTTATTAAAAGTTCTAAGATCATGGTTAACTTTTGAGCATAGACCTTTACCTAACTCGAAAAGCTCGTGGTGCAACTCGAATTATAAGAAAAATAGGTATCTGTGGTGGGTTGAAGGTTTCCGCTACTCGGCCTAAGCCTGATGCCCAAACCTGATGCCAACAGGGTATGGGGGGCCGCGGGGGGAGGGGGGGCGCTATAGGGCATTTGAAAAAGGAAGAATTTTTTAAAATTAAAAAAATTTCATTAAAATGGGTTTTACAAGCTTTGGGCGACTGGGGGTAAAACACTGCCATTTTAACCCTAAAATGTTGTTTTGGGTTTTCTCATAATGGTTGTTTTAGAGGGCAAAATGACCATTTTAGGCTTTCCTAAAATGACTATTTTACCTCCACAAAGTGACATCATTTTACCAAAGAGCCAAAATCTGAGAAGGACTCTTCTTCAGGCAAACAACCATTTAACTTATGCAAACAGTCATTTACAGGCAAATACCCATTTTGCCCTACACAAAAATGGTTGTTTGCCACCTCAAAAATTGTGTAAAAAAGGCGAATCTCGTGTTATTCCAAGGGGTTAACTTTTCTCAGTAAGTGCACACTTAAGAATGCAAAAAAAGTTTTTCAAACACTTTTTTCTTCTGATTGTAAAAGCTTTTTCCAAAATTTTTTGCCCTTTTTCTCTTGGTTTAATTGAAGATCATTCTTGAAGGCAATTATATATGATAGGTTAACCTAATTCTTTCTTTTCTTTTATTTTTTCTTTTTGTTCTCATCCGTCTGCTAGTCAGACGTGATGCTTTTTATTTTGTTTTCTTTGTTCTAGTTAAATGTGATAACCTTATTTTATTTAGGTACTCATCTACTAGGTAGATAGGGCACCCTTTCTTTATTTGTCTATTATTAACATTCTGTTCTTTTTTTTTTTCATTCTCTTTTTCATCCATTTACCAGTTAAATGTGATGATTTAATTTATGTGTTATTTGTTATTTATTTAACTGTTTATTTTATATCCTTTTATCTATTCCTTTTGTTGATTCCATTATTTCTTCTATACTAACATTGTGCTTTTCTTGTGATGCGAGTTGTCTAAGAACTTTTAGGGTTTTATTTAAACTATCTTTTCCCTCTTAAGAAACATCTGATAAAGTTAACACTTTATTATATTTCACCCTTTATTTTGTTGTTATTTTATCATTTTGTTTCTGTTTATTTACTTTGTCCAACCTCTATTTTCTCTTTTTGTTTTTTTATTATTTTTGTATTATTTTCGATTAGATTGTATTTTAGGCAATTTCAATGTAGTTTTAATTTTTTAATTCATTTAGAATTATTTTAGCAAATTTCCTTGTAATTTTTACCTTTTCTTAGGTTAGAATGTATTTTAAGTAATTTCCATGTAATTTAATTTTAATTCTGAATATTTTCTTATATTTTTTGTGAATGTTGTAATAGGTAGAAAAAGATTTTTTACATGATATTAAAAAATAACCAAATTGATTTCTATTCAATTAATTGGCATTTTCTTATTAAAATAGGTTTTGATTTTTCTTTAACAAAAGTCACAAGGATAAAACTTGTTTTCATAAATTAGCATGCGAGAACCTAAGTTCTCAAAGAAAATCAATTACCCAGTTTGATGTATGATATTATCTAATTCATGTATTTCCTTTGTCCTTAAAAATATGTACATTTTATTACTTCTTTATGTGATAGAATGTTTTATTTTAATTGTGAAACCTGCTTTAGAAAAAGGATAAAATTATAAATATAATATGAAATTCAATATTAACTTGAGGTATAAACAAGAGTAGGGTTTTGAACCACTCTGATTTTGGCCCTGAAGGTATTTTCCAACTCCTATTGCATAGTGACTTCTACCTTGTAGTGCCTAACTCACTCTTTATAGGCTAATCTAATAGTAATGACTTAAGATTTCTTTAATTTCCTTCTCATCTTTTAGGAATCAAGAGGTGAGATTTAGGTTAAGTTTTTGGTTGTTTCGATTTGATCGACCTCAAAAAGGAAGGGATGCAAACACTCATAAAATTATACTTTAATCTTTTAACATAATAAGCATCTTTTATGTTCGGATTGAATGTGATTGATCCTATTCCAATTATTTATCCTTTGCTTATTTCACCAAAATTGACTTTTTCCTCCATCTATCATGGTTAGATTTGAAAACTTTATTATATCCCATGTCATGTATTTGGAATAACTACTACCTTTTATTTGAGTCACTGCTATTTAGACATACTAATAAAAGAAATCAAGCAGATTTAGGTACCTAACTTAACTTAGATCCTTTTCGGTTGTGATGTTTGAAGATTTATGTTCAATCTACAGTGGTAAAGGATTTTGATCTATATACTTTCCAAATGAGGTACTTCCTCTAGTAGTTTTGGTAGATTCTCTTTGAATATAATAAGATTTTCTAGCGTTAAACCTTTTTTTTTTTACAATAGTAGTATTTGGATGTATATCCTTTTTTGCAATAATAATGGCACTCAAAAGCATATACATTTGTGGATGCAGATAAGACAAATGAAATTTAATGATCAAAATCATGATGTGTATGTCTCCTTTTATGGTTTTTTTATGTCTTTTTTAGTCCCATTAGTTGAAGCATGATCATGATGCAATAATTTTTTATTATCTTTATTTTTAATTATTGGTTTATCTTTTGAAATAGTTTCATGATAAAACATTACTTGTTTCCCTTTTACTTTATTGATTTCTATAATATTCTTATTTAACAAACATATGTCATTTTCTTTTTCTTCACAAATCTTTTTCAATTTATCACATTCTTTTACTACTTTATCAAAATCACTTTTCAAATATACATACTTTTTGTTAATTTCATTGTACTTTTCATGTAGTTTGTTAAAACATGTAACTATGTTTCGAAGATCATCATAGTTAAAATCAAAACTATTGACCTCATTGTCATCTTATTCTTGTAACACTTAAAAATCTTGAGGTTGTGAATAGTGACTTTCAAGATGTGAATAAGGTTTTCTTACTTATTAACAATTTCTGCTATAAATAAGGTATAGGTGTAATTTGATATGAAAATAAGGACGTTAGGATAATTAATGAGTTATAACAGTAGGATTATGAACACTGAATCTTAGAGTTTTGGATAGTGGCTCCTGGGATGTGAGTAGAGTTTTTACTCTTATTGATCAAGAGTACATGTTGTAAATAGGCTATAGATGCAGTTTGGTATGGAAATAAAATCATTTGAATGGAAAATGATTGCTAAGGAGAGAGTTTATAAGTAGTACTTCCCAAATAGTGAATAATGCTTCTCGAGACCTAGGCTAAGCTAATGTTAAAAGAGAGAAGAAATAATTATAAAACATTTTTAAGCAAAGTTTGAAATGGAAATGAAGTCATTAAGATGGTTAAAAACATAAGTAAAGTTTTTACAATAGTGTATTATAAATAGTAACACAAGTAAAACTGAATCATAAAATATTCAATTTTTGCTCAAATGGACCTAGAAATGCCACATCCTAAGGCTCAAATGTTATTAGGAATATGATGAAAGTGGAATTTGAATTTTTGAAGATCCTAAAGTAATTTATAAAAATCAAATGAAAATTTAAGTATTTATTTAATTTGGTTACTCTTGCTTTTTGAGTATGATTTTCTTAAGACCGATGGGTTTTGAATTAAAGAAATTAAAGGGGCCTTAAGAGTGATTAATCAAAGGTTTAAGATGAAAGAAATAAATTAAAGATAAGGTGAAATATTAAGGAAATTTAGTGGCCACTAGATTTTATACATGGGATAATATGGACCTTTAATCGAGATTAGTATAAAAGGGGGTTAAAATTGAAAGTTGACCAACCATTTTAGTTATTCCTCCTCCCTCATTCTCCTAATGGCCGACGCCATGGATAACTATCTTCTTTACTTTAGCCCTTACATTTGAACATCACAAATTTCCCTTTTAAGCTTCTACATGGTTTTTATTTGGCAAAATATGATGTATAATGGAAGAATTCAGAGTTAAAAAGAAAGAGTGAATAGTAACCATCTTGAATGTAATTAGGTATTTTTAAGTTTTGACATTTTCTAGTATATTATGAGGCCCTAATAAGATATATATCTATGGTTGTTTTGATTTTTGATGAGTATTTTAATTATTATGAATTTTTGATTATGAATGAGGTTTATGTTTGATAAGAAAAGGAAAGGAATTAAGGGAAAAGGTAAATTAAGCCTTGATGAGGTCTTTTGAGCTTAATGGTATGTGTATCTATTAGTATTATGACTTAAAGCTTATTTATGAACTTAAATGTAAGCGTCTATATGCTAAAGTGTAATTTTAAGTGATGTAGTGCATGTATGTTATGTAAAATGAGGTATATGCATTATATGGTAGTTGTATTATAGTAAGAATGTGTTGTTATAATGATAAATAATGAAATAGAGATCTTATGGTGTAATAACATGTTAAGCCAAATAGAACCTAAGGAAGAGAATAATTGAATGTTAATGATATGTAACGGTATCGTGACATGTTAAGGTAAATAAGAGTGAGACATAAGTATATATACATAAAAGAATAAAATAATAAATGATATATGAGAGATGTATTAACTTGATTGTGGAAATTTGAGTACGTATTCATAATGAGGTTTAAAGAATAAATTTAATTGTTGATAGATGTTACAAATATGAGTAATTGATATTGGATGATGAGAAAAGCGAGTTAATTAAGTGTGATGCTTAAGGCTAAAACCTATGTACTAAAGTAGTAATATAATGATGTATGATAATTGACCTAAGTTATGTGTTATGTAAAGTAAGTATATGTAAATATGAATAGTGATATATTTATATATATAATCATGAGTGCTAGTGTATTGAATTAATATAGAGGAAAGTAAAGAGTGATATGGTATATATGTTAATAAAGATGTGTGGGAAATAAAGATGGCATTAGGGGTGAATAATAATAATGTGTAGAAATTAAATGGATTGATATATGGTTAATTATGAATTTACATGCCATTATGTGTGTATGTGATAATTTATGTGAAAATATACATAAGTGTGAGTATACTGAAACATGTTAGTTTTAAATGAAGATAAGTAAGGATTATGGTAAAATTTAATACTATGATGTGCATGTAATTCTTTATAAGATTTATGTGAACATAGTTATGCAATAAGAGATATATTTATATATAACATAAATAATGAAGTTGATGAAATGTGAAAGTGATAAGGCTTTAATGAGATATACCTTATGGTGTTAAAGTATTATAAACCATGTAAAAAAAGTAAACGCATATAAGAAATAAGACAATATATATCATTAAATAAAATTATTAAAAATGTAAAAGTAGAAATGGCATGATATATGGATGTTATAGATGTTTTGGCTTAGAAATGCATAATTGATGAGGTATGATAATATATGATAATGTGTGACATGCTAATCTTACTTGGTTATATAAAAGTGGCATTATCTTATGGAAATATAAAGACAGTGCATGTTATAGAAATGAGAACAATTATGGTATGAATGTATAAACATATATACAATGATGTTCTATAAAAAAGAAATGATGGTTAATGAATAATGGATACATATATCGTATGAAAGCTATATAATTGCCAAATACCCTAATGCTAAGACTAGTGGAAGTTTAAAATAGCCACTAGAATATAAAGATAAGTGGGAGTTTAAAGTAACCACTAGAGTAATGAATAGAAATGAATCATGATGAATTTATGATATAGTGTGATTGAAACTTATTATACATGAAAAGGGATATTGTGATGTATAAATGGATTCAAAATATTTATATAATGAGACCATAATATATGGTGTTAGGGTTATGTATAAAAATGAGTCATGCATATGATATGTATAAGAGAATGTTAACACTATGTGTGATATATAAAATAAGTGTTTATATACTCATATTGAGTTAAAATAATATGTTGATAATGATATGGATGAGCCATATTATATGATAATTATGATGAACAAAGTGAAGGAAATGATTATGAGGATATGAGATGGCAATGTTAGCCATTGTGGCTAAAAGGCCTAATATTAGGTAGTGAATGCTTCAAGCATTCACAAAGTGAATTGATAAGGCAAGTATGCTTTATGCAATGTAAGTAAGATTTTGATGTGGTGAAAATATACAAATGGTCTAATGTGTTAAAAAGTGTAAAATGCTTATGATAATGCCTATAATGTGTGAAAGATGAATATGCTTAATATGTTAATCTTTGTACTGATAATGCATGAATAGTAATATAATTGGATTTTAAATAACAAAGAGCTTTAGTTACCCTATGAGGTCATGTGTTGACCAAATGACTAATAAAACACATTTTAAACTACTTTGAGAAGGTTAAACATAATCAATCATAGTGATGGCCCATATGATTAAGCAACCTAGATTAGATAGGTTGGTCGGTCCACTAGGGATGGATAGCAGCTACTTGAGTACTTCGATACCCCTAGTTTGGTGTAGTAGTCGTATAAGTCTAAAGAGGCCATTACATATATTTAGGTTAGTGTAGCAACCTTATAGGTTTAGATAGGCCATTACACATATCGAGGCTAGTGCAGTAGCTATATAGGTCTAGAGAGGCCATTACACACGTCGAGATTGGTACAACAACCATATAAGTCTAGAGGGGCCACTGTACCACTCAGGTTGGTACAATAGTTGTATAAGCTATAGAGGCCTCTATACACCACTAGGCTAGTGTAACAGTCATATAAGTTCCAATGAGGCCACTACACATGCTTGCCCTTATGGATTGAAAGTCATGTTATCTAGTAATAAGTAGGCATCTTTAAGTATGTGCGAAGCAAAATAAAATGGATAAATTACATTGAAAATAATTATAACGAACTAATATAAAGGTATTGAGAATTTAATGGATTTAAATGTTGTTCAATGTATACTTTGCAATTATACTTGTTATTATATATATGAGTATGGCTTTTGTTTAGAATTTGTATAAAAGAAAAAGATAAATAATGAAAATTTTGGATTACATGTTTTATAGATTTGTATGTATGGTAGGAGTTATAAGCATGCATGTGTAATTCACATATGTGAAGTCACAGGTAATGTTAAACCATATAAGTAAATTGACCATAGGCCTATGATTATGAGACAAAAAATTGAAGAGTAAAGAATTATAAGTAAATTCTAACTGAAATAGGAACCAAATGTATGTTAAATTGGTATAGTATAATCCAATATTAGTATAAAGGTATGTAGAAATTACATAATAGTTAATTGGAAGTTTTCACATATAAGAAACCAATAACTACAGTAGTAATTAAGTTGTGAATTATATGTCTTGATCATAAAGACATGTTATGTATTGCATGCGATAAGCTCTTTCTAACTAACACACATATCATTAACATTAAAATATGTTATGCATAAATTAAATAATTATATGATAAATGTAAAATGTGAGTATGTATGTATGGGCATGTTATTACTGGATATACCACTAATCTGCAAAGCTTAGCGCATCATTTGTTTGCGTTGCGTAGGGTTTATGACGGTAAAGATAAAGGATTTACAAGTTGCAAAAATTATAGGTCCTTAAAGAGAAGAAACATTTAATGGTTCATATGTACAATGTATATGAAAGAATATAAAGTTTTTGTATAAGCACTTATATGTATTCTATTAAGGGATATAGGCCTAAGTTGTATTAAAGATATCTATAAAAATTCCAAGTTTGGGCTGTATATATATCTATATATTGATGTATGGTTGTTTGATTTATTTTATGAAATAAGTTATGATTTTTGCTATGTATGGGTCATACAAAAAAAGTACATTTGAAATAAGGAATCATCGTGATGCATGATATTTTGAGATATGATGCTTGAGTTGGGATGAATGTTATGTATGTTATTGATGATCAAAAAGGATCATGGAGGAATATGATATGATGTTTGGGTTTATAAAAGTGTCTTTTCTATGCAAGTTATTATTCATAATAGGAATTGGTGTCATCGGTATAGCCATTATGCTGCCATATTTTTTGATACAATGATCACTAAATAGTTAATCTATTAAGTGGTTTTTGTAAAGAGTGTTTTTATACCATTAATGATAATAATATTGGTAATAAAGCCCTTAAATCATAAGGGAAAAAGTATTTATGATAACCAGATGTTAGTAAAGATGGATTTTTAGGTTGTGTGGTGCTTTTTACTTGGGTTTGAGGAATTCTAAATCATTAACTTTAGTAATATTGTTCTTGTAATGACTTGAAAATCCCAATTTTATGAATAGTGCTCCTGAGACTCGGGGTGCATTGAAATTATTAGATGAAAGTATTAGTCATAACATAATTTTGGGCAAAGTTTGAAATTAATCGAAGTTTATTTGATTGGTTAAAAACACTAAAAAAGTTTTTATAATAGTGTCTTGTGAATAATGATCAAGGGAAAGTTAAATCGTAAATAATTTTCAAAGTTGCTTAGAAAATTCTAAAACTTATATGACCTGATACTCAAAAATGCCAACAAGTCTAATGGCACTGGAATCAAAATTTATAGAGGTGAGGAAGTATTTTATTTAAATTTGAGATTCATAAAATTGGCATTTTAATTCGGTTTCTTTTGATTTTTGAGCTCTAATTTTTAAAGCATTTAGTGACATAATTTATCTAATTTTTAGAAGTAGAATGGGAGAAAAAGGAATTAAAATAAGGAAAAAAGAAATTTTTGAATGCCATAAAAAATAATTTTCTATAACTATAAATAGCCACACATCTTTGACTTTTTGTTTAAAGTTCGAAAACACACTCTCACCTTTTTTTTTCTCAAAAACCCGATAGCCCAAGGAGAGAGTTTTCCCATTTTTCTTCTTTTGATCTTCCATATTCAAGCCAAAATCAAGCATCTAATCATAAAATCCAAGTATTTAAGGTACCTAGATGCTTATTCGAGTGATTTTTCGGAGAAAAATGAAGGGAAATTTCAAGTTTTTGGGTTGTATGAATAATAACCATATTTTGATTGGGTAAGAATTTTGAGAAACTGATATTTTTCTCATTTTTAATAGATGCCCAAGAGTTGAAAAATGTAGTTTTTTTTAATCTTTCGAATATTGTAAGATTTATTATGATT
>CANXYI010962948.1:0-12382 GCA_948208565.1 Hura crepitans | reverse complement strand
TAAAGCCTTAAACAATGTTAAGGCAAAAGTTTCCATTTTGCTTATTTTCCTTTTTTAGACATTAGTTTCCTTTTTTTAGATAGTTTCCTTCTTGGTCATTAGTTTCTTTTTTAGTCAACAGACCATTTTTCATCATTTTTTCTCGTGACCAAGATGTATAGGCCTATAAAAATGGATTAAGTCAGCTATTCATGATCACTTTAAAATGTGTAAATATGATTTTGAAATTAGGCTATTAAAGATGGGTCAAATGCAAGATTATTGCTTGGGCTAAGTTTAACCAAGCCCAATTGATGGAAATTTATAAGAAATTTGTCCATAGGCTATTCCTTACATATAATGCTCTTATATATGATGTTTTCTACATAAAATGCTTATTATATAAGATATTTCTTACATATGATGCTTCTTACATAGAATGCTTCCTACATAGGCTATTTTGTAGCCTATAAAAGGCTAATTAAGATGTAATATTAAAGACATTGATTCAAAAATAAAAACTTGTGTTTACTTCTTTACAAAAATGGATTTCTCTTATGTTCTTACCAAGAAATATTATCTTATCAAGGTAATTTTACTATTTCTTTCGATTTGATTGTTGTTTTTTCTTTGACCTTAAATTGCTAACAACATTGATTAATTAAAGGTTTGAGTTTCTATATATCTAGTATTGCTTATTCTCTACTAGTATTAAAAGTGCTAGATCTTATCTAGTTTAATTGCTTAATTCACGTTTTTGGAGCCTAAGTTGTGTGAATTACAAGTCTACTTCTAGGACTTAGGGTTTTGCTTCAATAGAAGATCATTAACCATCTTAAATAAAGAGTGACATACTTGACTCTAAAGATTTTACTTCATATAAGAAATATACATACCGAGGTGCTTAGGTATGGTATGAAATATTTAAAGATAGGGTAGTAATCAATAAAGGATTCACCACCCTAGATTATAATAAGGAGTTTATGTCATAGTTCTTACGAGTAATTTTATTTAAGAGTCTTTTGTGAAAGTAAGATGTCATGTGTGAATGGGATTCACAAAGGACATTTTTAGAATTAAGGTCAAATTGTCAAAAAATACATCCAGGCTTAATTAATCATAATTAGTTAAGTTATGAGTTAACATAAGTCTATACTCAAAACTAGAAGAGATAAAAGAAAGTGAAATGAGTTTATTGTGCTGTAACAATACATGGAATAGTTAAGTCAAACCACTTGACTTTCTAGCACTTAGGTATTCATGATACATAGCTAGATGCTTGTCTTAACTTATACATGAGTGATGTATCAATTGGTGAATTGATTTGACTCAATAAGATTGAATCGATAGAGTCCTAGTTAGATTAGGACTATAAACATTGTGTACTATTGAGTCATTCTTGAAACTTATGGGGTTATACACATAAAAGCAGTTTGATGAAGATTTTAATGAGAATGAATGTTTTAATGATATAAGATAGCATTAAAAGATGAATTAAGAAGAAGAAATAAGCAAATGGGCTTAGGGCCCACTTGCAAATGAGAAGTCCAAAAAATTAAGGTTTTTTTTTTCTTGGGCCTTATTGAGTCAAAATTTTAATTGTTCTTACATTTGATTTTTATGGGCTTTTAAAAGGTTTAAAAGGCCTTAAATCAGAGTAATTATTAATCCAAAATGGGACTTAGTAGTGCCACATAGGATTAATGAAAGTGGGGTTAAAATTTTAGCCTTGAATTTTATTTTAAGGTTCTTAAAACCCTAACGTTTGAATATGTGGCTAATTATTAAAATTGGATTTTATTTGATAGTTAAAATAATTAATTGAATAATAAACTCGAGTTTTAACAACATTTATCGACTAGTTTTGAAAATTTTTGTTGAGTTCATTTTTTTAACATTTTCAACCCCAAATTATTTTTCTTAGGTTTATAAGCAATGAGAATTCAATTTTGGATATAGTCAATAAATTTTGATTTAATTTGGTATTTCTAAAAAATCTTTTAACAAAATTTTCTGGCTATTTTTTTATGGTAGAAAATTATTAAATTAAGGCAAATTTTTTTACAACAATTTCTTTTAATCTTACAACCCCAAATCATTTTTCATAAGTTCTTTAGATATTGAAAAGTTATTCTAGAGCTAATCAATACAATTGAATTTTATTTGATAATTAAAAGAACTTTTTGAAAATAATTTTGGTTGTTTACAGCTCCTGTAAAACTTATTAAGGTTTTATTAATGGTGTCAAAATTTGATTTTGTTTCCTTTCAATTTTAGACCTATTTGGTCATAAGTATTGGATAATTATGAAGTTAATTTAAATATTTTGAATATCCAAAACTGATTGCATGTGAATTGGATTCATAATTTTGTAACAATTGTATGAACATATACCGTATTCACTAACGGTAGTGATCAAGAAATTATTTTTAAGTTAATTAATTTCGATTAATTTTATTTCTCATTTTATATTATTTTATATGTTTATACTTTTTGGAATTGGTCCATAATCTTTTGGAATAATTATTTTAGAAAATAATGCAAATTAGTTTATTAGTAAATGCCAAAAATTGGATTTTTGGCATGAGCGCAATTCAAAATTTTAAATTAAATATTTTTAAGATTTTATTAGAATTTACTACTAGAATTGATGCAAATATAATTAATAAATTAGATTAAATTATTAATTTTATAAATTAATTATTAGTTAGACCAATACTTAAAAGAAAATCAATATTTACAAGCATGCGTAACTTGAGAATCCCAAAAATAATTTTTAATTGCATTGAAAATTTTTCCGATCTTGAAATGGTTTCTAAATTGGAAAGGATGTTTAAATATGAAATTAATTTTATTAATTGGATTAATGAGATTAATTGCCATTTTTAAAATTTCACAACGCTAAGCATAATTGCTTGTTAAATTTGAAAGAGTTGTAAAATAAACTAAATTCAACCTCTTGGGATTCAAAAATTGCAAGCTAATTATTTGTATTAGAAATGCATGTTGAGCATGTATGTTTGGCATGATGACTAGTTTTGGACAAGGATAAATGAGATTGATCTATATTGCATGAATTTTTTCTTTAGTTAAATTGGGCTTGCGTGTCCTAGCCTTTTCTCTTATTTTTCTATTATATTTCTCTTTTCATATAATTCCCCTGACATGTAATATAAGGTCTTCTAATTTATATGACATGCAATTAGATTACATAGATTTAGATTAGGATGATGAAATACAAGGAGCAAAAATGGAGTAGAAAGCCCACCGAGAAGGATAAAGAAGAAATAGATAGAAGTATTCTTTTATTTCTTATAGTGTTTTTAATTCATACATAACTACCTATACCCAAATTGGTTTCCTTTGGCTCAAGGAAATCATTGTAGTAAAAGTCCAAAGTTAGATCATATATTTAATGTGAATAAATAACATATGTATAATTTAATAAGATTAAATATGCATATGCATACCAAAGCATATGAAATCTCTTTGCATGTTCATACCAAATTATGCAATACTGATGAGACTTAATTAAAAGAAATCCCTTAATAAGATAAGACTTGTAAGCTATTAAACCAAAGTTCTCTTTAGTATTGGGTTGTTAACCATACTCAAACCTATGTTACATTAGATATATTTATATCATGCTAATGGGTTCATCTTAGTATTGGGTTTTTTTAGCATACTCAAGGCTAATAATCATGAGGTAAGATTAGTGAAATATGTACATAAAACATATACAAAAGTGTTGATGACCTAATGATTAGTAGTTGTACGTAATGCAATAAGTATATGATTCCTAACATTTAGTTAAATGTTGTTCTTATTGAGCATACTCAATGCTTTGACCTTAACCAAAATGGATACTAATACATTAGGAGATCTTTGAATGAGCTTTCTTAGATCAGTTAGTAGGGGCTATTAGTTCATAATAAAATAATGGGAGTAATGCCTAATTTTAAAGATTTTAAAATTGTTGCATACATATACATGATCATACTTTAACATGCCTTCATTTTCACATACATCATCACTATAATAATGTCTTCCAACTTGAATTTATGCCAATATTGGCTTAAATGACTTCAAAATATAAGAATAGTTCTTAGAGGTGAGAAAATAGATATGTGTTAGACACATATATTCCACCTCCTTTGATTGATGAAAATTACAGTTAATAGTTAGAAGCTTTCCCAAAAGAATATGGGGATAGCAATATAATTGCCTTTATATCTTTTAAATTAGAAAAAAGCATAGGTATATGATGCTCAGATCATCAAGTATCGTCTTATGAAATAAAAGATATGTGATATCAAAGACATTAATTCATTTGAATATAATAAAGGACACTTTAAGAGTTGAAAGTGTTAGGCTTTAATTCCATAATTTTTTGATATATTAGAATTAAAAGTTAATTTTATAATAAAAAAACATGCAAATCTAATCAAGTTTTTTTTTGGGAATAAAAATTATAGTCTAATTAGTTAGAAGTTTATAGAAGTGTAAAGAGACTAGTCCTAAAAGAAGGAATTGCTAAGCTTACCTTATGTCTCCAATGAAGTAGAAGCATGTGATGCTTTAACTCAGCTATTAATATTATTGATATTAATACAAGTAAGGGTGATATAGACCTATGGGTAGCAAATGAAGTAAGAGCTGATGCATTAACTATCGAAACATATCATTTGTTTTTGCCTTCGACACTTGTATTGGAACTTAATAATTGTTATTTTTTTCCTTCCTTAAACAAGAACATTATTTCCTTTTCTTGTCTTGCTAAACAAGATTTTGATATTAACAATAATAAGAGGTTACTTAGTTTATAAAGCCAATGTTTTTTATTGTTTTGGATTTAATATTAATGGAATTTATGTTCTTGATAATCAAAAGGAACTCTATAATATTAATACTAAAAGACAAAAAGTGAATAACCTGAAACCATCTTTCTTGTTACACTATCAGTTAGTACATATAAATGAGAAGTGCATGCCTAAGTTACACAAGTCTAGTAACTTAGGTTTGTTTGATTGTAAATCAATTGAATTATGTGAGTCCTACTTATTAGGCAAAATGATAAAGACACCTTTGAGTGGAAAAGGTAAATGTGCTAATGGGCTTTTAGACCTTATACATATAGATCTATGTGGACCTATGACCACACACGTAAAAGTTGGGTTTCTCTACTTTATTACCTTTATTGATTATTACTCTAAATATAAGCATCTGTAATTGATGAAGTTAAAATTTAAAGCCTTTAAAAGGTTTAAAGAATTTGGAAATGAAATTGAGTAATAGCTTGACAAAAGCATTAAAATGCTTTAATCATATCGAGGGGGAGAATACTTAAGTCATGAATTTTAGAGTTATCTGAGACATAATGGTATATTATCTTAATGGACTCCTCTATATATGCCATAGCATAATGGTGCATCTTAAAGGAGAAATCGAACACTAGTAGACATAGTTTGATCTAAGATGAGGTTTGTAAAGTTTCATAGATCATTTTAGGGTTATGCACTGGAAATTGCTATCTATCTTTTAAATAAAGTTTGATCAAAGTTGTTTGATGTTACACCATATGACATGTGGTATAACAAGAAACTCATTCTTCCACATATCAAGATATATGGATGCCTTGTATATGCAAAGAGAATAATGTCAGATAAGCTTGAAGCTAAGTCTGACATATGCCTATTTGTGGGGTATCCAAAAAACAATTTAGGATACAACTTTTATCATCTTTTGGAACAAAAGGGGTTTATTTCAAAGCATGTAGTCTTTTTAGAGAAAGAGTTTCTCATGAAAGATTGTGGGAGTAAAGTAAAACTTGATAAAGTTAAAGATCCACAAATTAAAGCAAATCAATTAATTGATCTTAATTCTATTACCTATAGTGATGAGATAATAGAAGAACATATGAAAATACAATTTCCTAGATAATCTACTAGGGTTAGAACTGTTCTAGAGAGATATGGCTTTCTCATGGACCATGATAAGGAAGTAACCATAGTGGAGGACAATAAGCCCATAAGCTATGAAAAGGCTTTGAAAGATTTAGAATTAGACTCATGGCTTAAGGATACAAAACTCAAAATGGATACCATGTATGATAACAAGGTATATACCTTAGTTGATCAACCTAAAGGGATAAAACCCATTGGGTGCAAATGGGTCTTTAAGAAGAAGATAGACATGAAAGGTAATATGATTACCTATAAAGCTTGATTGCTAGAGAAAGGTTATCATAAAAGATAAAGAATTGACTTAGGTGAAACATTTTCTCCGATTGCAATGGTTAAATCCATTCGGATTCTGCTTGTTATAGGTACTCATTAAGATTATGAGATTTGGCATATAGACGTAAAGATAGCTTCCCTTAATGAAAAATTGTAATAAAAACTGTATCTGTCACAACTTAAAGGTTTTACATCCATAAATGACAATTAAGTCTATAAGCATTCAAGATTTATTTATAGATTGAAATGAGCTTTTAAGAGCTAAAACATTTATTTTGATGAGACAAACAAAGAGTTTGGTTTTTCAAAAAAATTAATGAACTATGTGTTCATAAGAAGGTTAGAGGGAGTGCAATAATTTTTCTTAAGTTATATGTAGATGACATACTAATAATAGGAAATGATGTCTCTATCCTCTAATTAGTCACGATATGGTTGAGTAAATAATTCTTCATGAAAGACTTTAGAGAAATAACTACATCTTGGGGATCAAGATATATAGAGATAAATCTGAAAGGTTACTTCATCTTTCATAATCTATGTACATAGATAAAATGCTAAAGAAGTTTAACATGGATCTCGCTAAAAAAGGTTTTATTCCTATGTTATACGGGAAACACCTTTCTAAATCTGTGGTTCCCAAGACACAAGGGGGGAGAAAGTATAAGAGCAGGATTCTAAATGCTTTAGTTATATGAATCATTATATAGACTATGTTATATATGAGACCCAATGTAGTATTTGATCTAAGTGTCATGAGTAAATTCTAATTCAATTATAGAAAGGAGCATTGGGTGGCTGTCAAGAATATCCTTAAGTACTTTAATAAGACTAAGGATTTATTTTTGGTTTATGGAGAAAGAGATGAACAAGTTAGTGGGCATACTAATGCTAGCTTTTAATTCGATAAATATAACTATAAATCTCAATTTTCATATAAACATATTATGCATTAAGAAGACATTGTTTAGAAGAGTTCCAAATAAGATACTACTGTGGCTTCTACCACTAAAGCCAAGTATTTAATAGCTTTCAATATAGCTAAGGAAGCCATTTGGATTATAAAGTTCATTTATAAAGTCAGAGTTGTTCTAATCATTGTTGATCCAATGCATTTGTATTGTGATAACAATGTGGTTATTGTATAAGCTTGAGAACCACAGTTTCATGAGTGATCTGAACATGTACTTTGGTGCTGACATTTATTCAAAGAGATCATCAATAGATAAGAAGTGAAAATTAAAAGGGTCCTAATAGATTAAACCATAGCTAGTCCTCTCATAAAGGCATTATCGCAAGGGAATCTTGATTAACATTTAAATGCAATGGGCCTTAAGTACATGGGTGATAAGCTCTAGTGTAAGTGGGATATTATAAGATATATGCCCTAAAGCTTATGCAATAGGGTTATATTCATGTGTTTAACCTTTATGAATTAATGTAAAAGGCATTTCTCTTTAAATTATGGAACTTTTATATATTACTTATAATTATTTACAATTTCTTAAACCATGTTATAAAGTCCTTGGTATAAAATCATAATGTAAAGGAAATCATGAAGTGTTAATGATGTGAGATTTTTATTGTGCATACAAATGTGATATAACTAAATATCCTTGATCATTAACAAGATGCAAGATTTTTAATATGGATAGATAAGCACATATTATACTTCTTGATTAGATCAAGCAGTAATTCTCATAAGCTGTAAGCTTAAAGATGCTAGGAATTAACATATGGATGCTTTACTTGGGAAGTAAGTACATCAAAGACTCACTATAAGGTCTTCACATGGATACTTAATCTATGTCCATGAAAGTATCTCATTGTATTAGTGGTTAAAGTATCTTTAGACATGAGATTGCTAACTATCTTAAATATAGAGTGACATACTTTGACTTTAAAGCTTAAACTTTGATCAATAAGTATACATAGTGAGGTGCTTAGGCATGGCAAGAAATATTTTAAGATAGGGTAGTAATCAACAAAGGATTTTCACCACCCTATATTATAGTAGGAAGTTTATCTCATAGTTCTGATGAGTAATCTTTATTTAAGAACCTTTGGCCAAAGTATAGTGCCATAAGTGAATAGGATTCACAAAGGACATTTTAGGAATAAAGGTGAAACTATAAGAAAAATATGTCCAAACTTAATGAGACATACTTAGTTAAGTTATGAGTTTATACAAGTCTATACTAAAAATTGGATGTGGTAAAAGATGGCGAAAGTAATTTATTGCATAATAAATATATACGAAAGGGTTAAGTCAAACCACTTGTATTTTTAGCATTTAAGTAGTCATTATGTATGGCTAGGTGCCTATCTTGACTTGTACATAAGTGATGTATCAATTGGTGAATTGATATTGATTCAATAAGATATAATCTATAGAGTCCCAATTGGAGTAGAACTCTAACTTACCTTGTACTATTGAGCTATTCTTGAAAACCATAGGGTCACACATGCAAAAGGAGTTTGAGGAAGATTGAATGATATTGAATGTTCTGATGATATGAGATACCATTGAAAGATGAGTTAAGAAGAAGAAGAAGAAATAAGCAAATGGGATTAGGACCAACTTGCTAATAGGAAGTCTAGAAAATTAAGGTTTTTTGAAAATCAAGGTTTTTAAACTTTAACCTTGTTGAGTCCAAATTTTAACTATTCTTGCATCTAATTTTCTACAGGCTTTTAAAAGGTTTAATAGGCCATAAATTAGAGTAATTATTAATCCAAAATGGGGCCAAAGCAGATTACATATAGGCCAATTAAAAGGTTTATATGCATATGACTGAATAAGGCCTAATGTGTGGGTTAAATTTTATCCTATTTAAGGCTGATTTTTAGTGCCAAAATTTGAACTAAAAAGTGTTTATTTAAAGTATAAATAACCCATGTAGCTACAACCACCCTACACACATTTTTTATACCAAAAAAAGTCATATAGAACATTTGAAAACACATAAATTTCTTTTTCTTCCTTAATCTGCTTGAAAATCTTACAAGCACCTACATTTTAAAGTTGCTTTCTTCTAAGAACTTTTTGTATTGATTAGCTTAGAGGTGTTCCTAACTGAGGATCACTATGATTTGTGACAACCTAGTAAGAAGAGCAAAAGAAAAGGAAAGCCGCATATAGGAATCACATAAGGAATTTACAGTAAATTCTTATACTATGATTTCTTTTAATATAATTTTTTTATTTCTCAATTTTTTGATGTTCCAACTTTTGCTGGGGTTCTATGGATATTTTATTTTTGTTATGCATGAGTCCATGGAAACTAACATAACCAGTTCAGATGTAGGATGTCATATGTCTAGTTTAATTTTTAGTTCCTCCATTACTCACTTACTTATCTTGATTTAATTAATTCAATATACTCATTTTGCCATAATTTATGCAACAGTTAATTATTTTAACATATAATGTAACATGCATTCATCACATTAAGTAACACATACAAAAGCATAACATGAATATTATTAATATTTAATAGTCATTTAATACAACTATCATTTACCTACTAAATCTAATGGATAATAATCTAAAGTTGCTATCAATCTACTTATGTTTTATGCCATATACAATATCTTTGATACACTAAATATGTGCATATGGTTCTAAATGTCAATTACCTAATAATAATGCAAGTACACATTCAACATAAAAGCTAAGCTAGTGGTAGGCTTCTCTTTATTTATTTAATTAGCATATAGTCTTTTATTAATGCTGTGACTAGATCTGCTGCCTCACCTGACTTAATTAACAACCTATGCATCAGTAAAATTGCAATGCGCTAAGCAAAATGTGCTTAATAGTGTATTCTAATTTTTGAGACTTATATTTTATGCTATTATTGAGTTTTCAATCTGCATTTCCTCCTTTTATGTAATAGTTCTTTATTTCTCTTTCATATGTTTAAATATTTATATTTATTTGTTTAACAATTAACTTTTTATGTCTTATCATGTTATGCTATTTATGTTATTAATTGTCATTTAGACATATGTATTCTTATATTCTTCTTTTGTCTTATAGCTATGTAATACCCATATTCTCCATTTATGCACACAAAAAATTCAAACGTATCTCTTTTGTTTTTGCATTTTCAACTAAGTTATCTTATTCTCATATCATCAATGATAATATGTTTTTATATCATCCATTATTTGTAACATGCTTTTGATTCATATAGTTTCTTCTCCCAAATAACACCTCAAAATTCAATATATTCCCTGTGTTTCCCTATATTTCAATTAAATTCATGCAATCTATTATGTCTAAGATATTATTCAGAATATCATTTTTTATGTTCTAGTATTCTTTTATTAAGATTCCACTAGTCTTGTATTTCATTATTCATTCAATATATCCTTTACATGATAGACTCAACCCTAATGCTACATAATAGGATCCTAACTTTATGTAGTGGCACACATTTTAGACCTCACGACTGCTACACCAGTATATCATATCAATATAAGTTTACAGTGGCCTTATTAAACCTCCCAGCAGCCACACCTATTTTATAATATGTGTGGTGCTTCAATTAAACCTCATGGCATCTACACCCATATAAGTATCAATATTATTAATATATATGTGCAATGGTCTAGTTAAATCTCCCGGTAGTGACACCTGCATAGAAATATGTGCAATGGTTCTGCTAGACCCCCCCGCAGCTGCACCTTCATTATAATCAAATATCATCAAATATTAATATATTCATGAGTGACTGACACCAAAGTGCCCTAGTAGCTACTACTTCCCTAAATGATAAATCAACCTATCTAATTGGTGTCTAACTCTTATGGGCTATTCTTAATTCTCATTACATTTCCCTTTCTAATCATTCTAATCCATATATTTATTTCTCTTTCTATTTCCTCTTTCATCAATCCATTCTATGAACTATCATAAGAAATTAGAATCATAGTTATCATAATTTTAATTGACATATCCTAATCATGTTAATATATAAATATAAATTTCATAATTGCTTTATCATAGTCAACATATTCCCACAGCTTTTCATTTCCTTTTAATGATAGAATTTGCACTATTTTTACATTATTTACAACATATTTAACTTTGTCATATTTGTTCTATCATGATCCATGATTTAACTTCATTTAATTTCTTATTATTTAGTTCCTTCTAATATACATATCCCTTTACTTTACTATTCATCATTATCATACATTTCTTTATTTTATTAACATTAGAATATTTATGTATTAATTTTGTACTATTCATAATTCATTTATAATTTTTCTTAGTTTTCCATTACCCATGTTATTTCTTTAAAAGTATCATTTATATCAAATGTATTTATATGTACCTATTATTTTACACACTTAACTTTGTTTGCATGTTATATATATGTGTGTGTGTTTATGCACTTTACTTAATTTATTGATTTAATTACATTCACTCTTTTGAATACTTGTAGTTATGCTTTTAAATACCTATTTCCCAAGATATGTCACTCATATTAATAGATTTTCATAATTATTTTTTATGTACCTGTAATTTCTTTATTTTATTTACCTTTGTTTTCTAATGATTTTTGAAATATTCACCTAGTATTTTTAGTTATACTTATCATGAGTTCTTTAACTATTTTGATGATATTTATATATCCGTATTCATATCTATTTTTAATTCTTATATTCACTTCTAAAAATATTTATTACATTTTAATTATGTTATATTATTATTTTTATAACATTATATAATTCTTATTTAAGCCTTTTATACTTATATAATCTTTATTTCTTTAATTGTATGTTTATTTAATTACCCACATTATTATGCTTGCTTAATTATAAAATTCTCTTTTTATTGATATAATAGCTATGTAATTCTTAAACATACATACATCTTATAATTTTAGTGCTTATATATAGGTAATAATCATAATAATGCATTTGTTATTCCTCATAATTAATTTCTTTTACTTAGATATACTCTTATGCTTGTATGCATATTTGCCATAATTTATCAATCATGTCACACCCGCAAACAAAGATTTTTGTGAATGATGTTTTCTAGGCCCGAGGGATGTTCCCTACGGTGTGGTACATCATTTCGAGTGTGATGACTGGCATATTGGCCATAAAACTTTGATGGGCCTGAAAGTGGGTAAAATTAATGAAATTAA
>CANXYI010962551.1:0-12126 GCA_948208565.1 Hura crepitans | reverse complement strand
TAGTAATCATTATAAGCAAATACAAATTATTTAGGTATTTTATAAGCATTACTTGTAAGAATATATAATGTGCTAACAAAAGAGTTTAAAAATAATATCCATTTAAAGTACATAATTAATAGAAAATTAAAACTCATGCATCAATAAGCAGTTCTAATTAATAACTTCATAATTACCTTGTGCATGAATTAAATTACATCAATAGCAAATATGGTACTTTAAGATCAATAATTATTATAAGGTGGAAAATAAACCACTTCAATACATAATGAAATAGCAAAATACATATTAACTTAGTTGTAAAAGGTTCAAATAACTAATTAGTACTCGATCTACAAGCTGAGTTGAACTTTGATTTCGAAAATCTGTCACTCTTCAAAATCTTTCTTTAAATAATGAATAACTTTTAACTCTTTAGGAGTTATAATAATATTTAAATCATCAACCAATTATGATTTATGTCATAAAGATAACTTAGATCATATGAAATTTGTATTAATCACACTTTAAGAATATTTACATGCTTCGGGCATTATAAATCCTTCAAGGCTTTTCACATAAATTCACTATCAAGTGAGTTATAGAAATAGACTATAACAATAATATATACTTAACAGGTATTCATATTTGAGTATTTAGGCTGTAGGTCCAAAATATTCTTATTTAAAGATGAACTAGAATTCTATTTCAATCACATCTTTTCATTTGCCATTCATAGATTTAGTTTTAAGATACTCACTTTATTGAAAATATCAACATCAATATTTTATGCAAATATGTTGTCGACGACTATATTTTTTTTTTTGGGTTTCTTTTAATGACATAACATATTGAGATTTCTTTATGATTGTCAAGTACTTGAATCACTTCTAGGGTTTTAAGATTTAGTTATATCTTAGGTCTCTTTAAAAGTACATGCATCCATAATATGACCATCTTAACTTTTACTCTTTTCATTTTTTAAAGATTTATTTCTTTGGAACAGATTAATTTATATTACATAACATATTGTCCTACTTAAGCATTTATTTGAATTAGAGCTTTTTGTTTTTGCAGTAGTTATACATGAGATTTAGTAAATTTTTATAAATTAATAAATATATTTTGTATCTTAATTGGTGATTCTTTGAACTTCTAGTTCATAATACAAAACTTCTAGTTCTTACTATAAGAATCTTTTGAATTTCTAGTTCATGATAATGTATTTATTATTCTATTTTTAGCCAATTATCTCCTCCATTAATATTTGTAAAACTTTCAATTAAAATTGCAATCTTTAAACAAACATCAATTATAATGAGAGAGAATTTATTATTTTTAATGGCATAATGTATGATTCTATATGAAAATGGGAGTTTGTTCTCATAAAAACTGTCTAGCAATTCAGTGGAGGCATTTAATAATTTGCTAGAGTTTTGAATATAAACATATGTAACAAACTTTTTAACCTCTATTAATATAAAATAATTATTTAAAGCCTGTCATATAATATCACTAGCATTATCAACCAAAACTATTATAGACATTGGCTTTTCTAGGGCTCCCGTGTTCGGATTGCTTAATGATGAAAAAATGACAAATTTTTGATAAATAGGGATGTTAACATCCGATTCAAAGATCTTTTCATTCAATGTTTTAATATTAGGATCAATTTTTGAACATAAGCCCTTACTCGATTCGAAAAGCTCACGGTGTGACTTGAATTGAAAAAAAAAAGGCATAAATGGTGGGATCGGCTCGAGCCCGATGCCCAACTTGACACCATGGGGTGCAAGGAGCGAAGCCCCCCATGGTATGGAGTAAATGAAAAAGAGAAAAAAAATGTTTTATAATTGAAAATTTGCATTTTACAAGCTTTAGGCTACTATAGGGGCAAAATTAAGTCATTTTAACCCCAAAACAGCTATTTTATACTATACTAAAATGGTCGTTTCATGGTTAAAATGGCCATTTCGTACTTCCTTGAAATGGTTGTTTTACCTCTGCAAAACGATGCCATTTTGCTAAAGAGACAGAATACGTCAAGATTCCTCTTTAGGTGAAATGGCTATTTAGCCCTAAAAAATGATCTTTTTAGGCTAAAACGACCATTTCACATTGGCTTGAAATGTCATTTCGTGCCTCATTTCACGTGTGTAAAAAGTGAACCTTATGTCAATCTAAGTGAACACTTAAAAGCGTAAAAACACTTTTCAAACACTATTTCTCTAATTTTAGATGATTTTTCTAGAATTTATTCACCTTTTTCAAGATCTTTCCTGAAAGCAATTACACATGATTGGCCGACAAGATTTTCTTCTTATTTTTTCTTTATTTTCTTTTTCTTTTTTCATCCATCTACCAATTAGATAGGTGATTTTATTGCTCTTATCTATTTACCAGTTAGATGTGATAACTTATTACCTGTATTTTATTAATATTGTGTTGATTTATTTATTTAATTATTCTATTCATCTTTGTATTTTATTATTCATACTAATATTGTGTTTTGTTATTATGTGAGTTGTTTAATTTATTAGCAGTTTTAATTGACCTTTCTTTTTTACCTTTTATTAAACATCGGTGAAGTAGTCCTTTATTACTCTTTTATCTCTATTTCTTTGTATCTCTTGTTCTTTTTATTTTTCTCCTTACTTTCTCATTATTTTCTTTATTATTATTTATTTTATTTATTTATTATTTTTTGGTTTGATTATATTTTAGGCAATTTAAATGTAATTTTATTTTTATTCAGTTAGATTATATTTTAGGTTATTTCCTTGTAATTTTTATTTCTTTTTGGTTAGAATATATTTCAGATAATTGTCATGTAATTTAATTTTTATTCTAATTATTTCCCTGTATATTCCATAAATATTGAAATAGGTAGAAAATAATTCTTTTCCATGTTATAAAAATAACCAAATCATTTTACACGTAATTAATTTGTGTTTTTTCTAATAAAACAGATTTTGATTTTTCTTTAATAAAAATCATAATAATAGAACTTGTTTTTTTCTAAAAATTGATACGCGAGAAACCAAAGTTATTAAAATAATTAATTCTTTAATTTCACGTATGATATTCTTTAATTTCAAATATTTTATTTGTTTCTCTAAATATGTATATTTTAATATTTCTTTACGTGATCCCATGATTTATTTTAATTTTGAAATCTGCTTAAGAAAAAGGATTAAATTATAAATTTATTCTAAAATTTCATATTAACTTGAGGTATAAATAATAGTAGCATTTCAAACCACCCTGGTTTTAGCCCTATAAGGTATTTCCCAACTCCAGTTGGATGGCGACTCTTACCTTGTGGTAACCAACTTGCTTTTTCTAGGCTAATCAAATGATAATGACTTAAAATTCTTCTAATTTCCTTCTCATCCTTCGAGACTTGAGAGGTGAGGTTTATATTGAATCTTTAATCATTTTGATTTGACTGGCCTCAAAAAGGAAGAGACACAAATAACTCTATTGACCATATAATCTGGAATTTGTGCACTTATTAAAGATCTCACAAGCTACAAGTTGTGAGTTCATAACAAATACACATGTGATCATTTTTATAGATATCTTTATCAAATAATATAAAATTTGAATGGTTCACATGGTGAATAAGAGACCCACATTTATTAAGTCAGGTAATTCATACTTAAGGGAATTCAATCCATTTTATTAGCTAGTGATATTTTAATATTTCTTGAGAATAAATAATACCATGAGAATTTGTTAAACTAAAGAATCTTTTGATTCTTTATGCATATTAATTCTTAATAACTAATGTATTATAATTGACCAAAGATGGTTGAACCAATCAATGCCATATAATCAGTTGTATTTTAATACATAAACTCCGTGTTTATGATAACAACATATTTTTCATCATACAAAATTTATTTTAATATGTAAACTCTAACTTTATGATAACAATATATTTTTCATCATACAAAATTTGTACCAATAAGTAAACTTCATATTTACTTACAAAATTTGTATTAATAAATAAACTTTGAGATTAATAATATTAACAACAATTAGTAAATTTCGAGTCTATTAATATTATTAGCAATGAGTAAACTTCATGTTTACTAATATCACTAACAATGAGTAAATTTCGGATTTACTAATATTAGTAACAGATTTATTACTAATATTACTATCTCAAACAAACTTCAGATTTACTACTATTTATATCAATTAATAAATTTTATGTTTATTAATATTTATATTAGAATAAATTTATATAATTTTTAAAATTATATTACTTAACTAATATAAATAGTCATATAAAATATTCAATACATCCTATTTTAGACAATATTTACACAATAAATATTTTTGAAAAATCAATAAATTTCTTTAGGTACATTTATAATCAATTATATATAGATAATAAAATTGTAAATCTTCATGAGCTTTTAAATAATATAGATCAGAAATATTACCTATTAAAAGAGTTTATATAAAATATATCGATACAATAAATTTCAAAATGCATGTCATTAATATATTGCTCATGACAAAATAATATAAGAATATATATTCAAAAAGAGCAAAAATGATAAAATCACTTTGCTGAAAATGGAGTAAAGGGTAAAAGCTTGGCTTGTGTAAATTTTTTTTAAAGGTTGGCACAAAATCTTTAATGTATGATATTAAACGCTTTCTTATAAATGTAATATGTCGATATATAAATGATTCAAAATATTAATACTTAAATACAAAACATAATTAATTAAGTTAAATTTATAAGAATTCTTAAATTATAGATCAATTTTAAACTATTTTATGCAATTCACTATAAATATGAAAGGCTCAATTTGCTTACTGCTATTCCTTTAAGTCGGATTGTTGTAAACCATCAGCTTTCAATTGTTTGATAAAAAATTAATCATGCTGATAACATATTATAAATAAATAAAACAAGACAAATTCGTACTTTTTACTTTTTCATATTTTAAATTTTTTTAATCATTAATTCATTTTAAAATTTGAATTAATGATTAAAAAATGAAAATACTAAACCATTTCTACTAATTTTTCCAATTTTACATGAAGCTTCTATTACATACAAACGATATTTCTTCTTTTCTTCTTTAATCGAAAGGTCAAAACAACTTTTTTTCTAGAAGATCCACGCACATTCACACAAATTCATACATCTAGGGACCTCATTATTTTGATTTGGAATTTCATGTTTACTTTAAAAAAAAAAAAGATCCATACACACATAAAACTCTAGAATATTCTATTGCCTAGATTTTAGGAGAATCCCTTAACTACTAAGTAGTAGTGATAACAACCGCTAGAATTCTTATAAAAATCCTTATTCAAAATAAGGATCATATATGCATAAATTAAAAATCATTTAGATATTATTTTTATTTTTATTAATGCTGATTTGTCTTGAGTTTTGGGCTAGAATTAACTTCTGTTCAAAAAGACTATAGCACTATGCTTGCAATGGATGCTAAAAACCCAGAGGCCAACACCACCGATGACTTATTGAATAAAAGACCACTATCATCACCTCCTGATGGCAGGTATCAAAAGAAGCCATGCATCCAATTCAAAGAAAAAGCATCTTTTTCTGTCAATCCGTTAAAGGCATAAATGGATTTCTCTTATAAAGATGTGGTTTTAGCTAGAAATCTTACTAATTTAATAAGCGATTGCCTCATTAAAGGAGAGATATATGAAGAACACAATGAGGATTCCCAAATGAAAGAAGCTCTTTTTGTTTATGAAGATAATAAGGATGGGTACAATCCAAAAAAGATTTAGATGAGGACGTTACTATTACAAATGTAAGTGGTCATTTTTATCTCACGGTCTCTAATTCCTTTGAATCTAGACTTGCTCAATCTTGGCAAGAATCAGTAGTAGTGAAACTACTCAGACAAAATATTAGTTATAAGACCCTATGTGATAAACTTAAGCTAATTTAGGCACCTAAAGGAGACTATAAATTGGTTGATATGGAAAATGGTTTTTATCTGGTTCATTTTGATAGGGCTGCAGACTATGATAAGGCACTATTAGAAGGACCATGGATGATCTTTGGCCATTATTTAACTGTTCAAAAGTGGCATAAAGATTTTGATATAGAAAGTGACAATATTATTTCAGTGTTTACATAGGTTCGCATTCCAGGAATGGCTATCCATTTATATCATAAACGGGTCTTACACCAAGTCAAAAAAATGGTGGGACTTTTAGTTAAGATAGACTACAATACGATTCAGACTGTGAGAGGAAAATTTACAAGAATGGCAGTAGAGATTGATCTTAGGCAGCCTTTGGTTCCTTTTTTTGAATTCAAGAATAAAACTTATAAGATTGAATACAAAGGTCTCCCAAAGATCTATTTCTATTGTGGTAGATTTGGGCATAGAATTGAAAACTATTTATCTAACCCAAAAAATCAACAGGAAGTAGTAGAGAAGATGTTAAATGAGAACATCTGGGTTAACGAGACAACTCCTGGCCCTATGAAAGACAATCCTTATGGTCTTTGGATGGTAGTGAAAAAAAAAAGGGTGTAAAAAGATCATCAACAAAGAGAATGCCCTAAAAGAGATGACAGTGAAGTAAAACAATGCCTCAGTCCCTAAATTTGTTATCCTCAATACTAAGGATATTGAAATTTCCCCTATGGACAACCTGCTCTTCAATAGCCCTAAGCCTTAAGATGAATCAACTAGGGTGACAAATAAAACTAAAAATTTCTCTTCAGCTGCATCTTTTCATGAATCTCATCAATTGGATTTTGATTAACTCGCACCCAAAAATGTTAAAGAGGTAAAGACAGATGTCCTTCCTATGACTAATCAAGTTTAGCCTAAGGAGGCCAAATCAGACAAATCGTGCGTAGTGCTCACTAGCATCCTAATCATACCCTTTTCTCTAAAAATTTGACAAAATCCTATGGTTTTTTCTCCTGTAAAAGATTAAAAAGAGAATCTGGTCTCTAATATCCTAGATTCAAACAAGCATAAGGCAGTTTAGCCCTATTGTCCTAAGGGATTGGGATTTTTTCTCATAAAGTTACAATGCAGGATCGTTCATTTAGAAAACCTATTAAACCTCTCATTAATAAGCCTAATAAGGGAAAAGCACCTGAAGGTAAAATTATGAAGCCTTGCTCCAATTCAATGCTTTCTTCCAAAATGAAAAATTCACTGGCTTTAGCTGAATCTATTGGCTTAAAGCTAAACTCTATCACTTCAAGTAATGCAGCTTTTCCTATGCAGTCTGATGTGAGTATAGTTACTTAACTGCTTGGTCAGTAATTGACAGGTACTCTTTAACTCTTATTTCCTTCTTATGGATTGTAATTGCTTAGTGTGGACTTGTCAAGGAATTGGATCAAAGAAATCTTTATCTGTGGTGTGTGATCTAGTCAAAATTCATAAAGTTGTTATGCTAGCTCTATTAGAAACCCGTATTAGTGGAAGTAGAGATAATAACATTATTAAAAAAATTGGTTTTCCTTTCTCATTTTGAGTTGAAGCTTTAGGATTTAGCGGTGGGATCTAGATTATTTAAAGAGATGACGTCAAAGTTGATATCTCATATTTCTCTTTAAATGGTGAATATGAGGGTGTAATTACTACCGTTACCCAACTTTTATACCTTTATTGTTTATACAGATCCTAATTATGTTTATATGAGATCTTTTTAGGTTGATTTGAAGAATTATTTGGATTCCATTACTAGTTCTTGTTACGTTATGGGAGATTTTAATGCTTTCCTCTTTTCTCATGAAAAGGTAGGAGGTTTTAAGAAAGGTAGTAGACATTGTCCCCTTTTTCAAAGCTGTGTGAATTACTGTAATTTGCTGAACCTGGGTTGTCAAAGGCCTTTCTTTACTTGGCAATGAGGTCTCGTTGTGAAAGGATTGATCGTGCTCTAGGTAATGTGGATTGGAGATTGAAGTTTGTGAATGCTTCTATCAACCATCTTTCTAGAATAGCCTCAAATCATCGGCCACTTTTACTTAATCTTTGCAAAAGAGGAGATAATGCTGGCTCACCTTCATTTCATTTTTTAGCATATTGGATTCTTCATCCAGAGTTCAAATATTTCATTAATAGCAATCGGCAAGAATCTACTGATATATCCATAACTTTGAAATATTTAGCAAGGAAAATGTCAGTATGGAATAGAGAGGTCTTTGGAAATATAATTTCTCATAAAAAGAATATTCTCAAGCGGCTATCTAGTATCGAGAAATATTTATAGAGCAAACCTTCTTTATTTTTAATGAAGTTAGAGAATGACCTGAGACTAGAGTACGAGACCATTCTTAATCAAGAGGAGTTATACTAGAAATAAAAATGTAATTCAGATTGGGTCCTCTTTAGAGATAGAAATACTTCATACTTTCACACTAAATGCAAGTTTAAGAGACATAAGACTAAAATTGAAAGGCTTCAAATTTCAGATGGGGTATGAAGCTCTGATCCAACAGTTTTAATTACTTACGTGATGAATTACTACCAATCTCTATTTTCTAAAGACATTATTGCAGCGTCGCCTTTTCCTATTCATGGCCATTTTACTAGAGTCTGTGATTTGGATTTGGCTTTTTTAGAAAGTGTAGTCTTTAATAATGAAGTTCAGAATGCTCTTTTTGAGATAAAGCCTCTAAAAGCCTCAGGACATTATAGTTTCTACGACTATTTTATTCCAAAGTAGTTGGGATACTATAAAGAATTCTTTGTGTCAATTTGTCAATTACTGTTTGCAAGAACTGATATACCAACTTATGTGTGCAAGGCAATTATTACTCTTATCCCTAAAAAGAATACTCTTTGTGTAGTCACTGATCTTTGACCAATCAGTCTACTGCTAGTAGTGTTTAAAGTTTTGATGAAAGTGCTCATAAATAGAATCAAACCTATTTTGCCAAACTTGATTGATGGCACACAAGTGAGTTTTGTTCCAGGCAAATAAATTATTGACAACATTATCGTGGTTCAAGAAATGGCTTATTTAATATGAAATAAAAAAGGCAAGAAAGGATAAGTAGTGATTAAAATTAACTTCAATAAGGCTTATGATAAGCTAAGATAGGACTTCATTTTTTATACTTTACTAGATGTTAGGTTCTCTATCTCTATGATTCTGATGCTCATAAAGTGTTAGAGAAGTAGCACTATAAGCATTCTTTAGAACAACGTTCTTTCGAATGCCTTCAAGCCTTCCCGGGGGGTGAGACAAGGTGATCCCCTCTCTTCTTATATTTTCGTGTTGTGTATGGATCGTCTATCTCAAGCGATTAAAAAAGCTATTAATGACAGATTATGGAAGCCCATCAAGATAAGGAGGCATGGTAAGCCCATTACTCATCTTTTCTTTGCAGATGATCTTATTTTATTTATGGAAGCCTCTATTAGTCAAGTTCAAATTACATTGGATGTACTCCAAGATTTTTGCATTTGTTCTAGTCAAAAAAACTAATGCTCGAAAGACTTCTTGCTATGTTTCTAAAAATATGGACCTAACTTTTGCTTCTAGTATTATTAGTATGATAGGTTTCAAGCTAACAGGCGACCTAGGTTTATATCTTGGAGTTCTAGTCATCCATGGTTGTAATTGTTCCAGAAACTACACTTACCTCTTGGACAAAGTGAGGAAATGTCTTAGCTCATGGAAAGCCAGTACTCTCTCCCTTGCTAGATGTGTCACATTGTTTAACTCTATTCTTATGTCTATACCTATCTATATAATGCAATTTGCTGCTATTCTTTTTAGAGTTTGTGAAAAGATAGAACACTATTGTAAAAACTTCATTTAGGGCTCATCAAATGATTGTCCTCATTAAATGGGAAAAGATATGTCTTCCTAAAGAGTATAGAGGTTTGGGTGTTAAAAGCCTTTCTATTTAAAATCAAGCGTTCATGGCCAAGCTGTGCTAGCACTTTCTTAAAGAACCTAATACCCTTTGGGTAAAGGTGCTTAAGGGGAAGTATAATCTCCCTTCACAATACATTGATCATAGCCTTCTGAACTCAAATAATACTTTTCCATGGAAGGGGATATGCAAAATGTGGCCTTTTCTCCAAAGAAATATAAACTGGTCTATTGGAAATGGAGAAACAACTTCTTTTTGGCTTGATAACAGGCCTTTGATTTATAGTTGTCACTCTATGATTCCTGCTAAGTGTTTATAATAGAAAGTCAAAGATGTGGTTTTATAGAATGGGGGCTAGAATATAGATCTTTTGAAGACCTTCCTTAATAAGAATTTAGTTCAGAACATTAATTCTTCTTGTCCTCCATAACCTGATGTTGGCAAGGATTTTTTCTATTGGAAGCATTCTTCATCTAGAATTTTCACCGTCTCTTCAGCATATAAAGTCTTAATCGATGGTGACTTGGGCAATACAGATACAGCTTGGAAATTGATTTGGTCTATAAAAGGACCTATTTACATCAATTATTTCTTGTGGTTAAGTTTCCATAATAGGATTCTCATAAATTTAGAGAGGTAAAAGAGACATTTATCTTCAAGTGTTGTTTTCTCTATATGTAACTCACACGAGGAATCTATTATTCATGTTCTACGAGATTGTAGTTATGCAAAGGTTGTTTGGGACCTTATTCTTCATGGTTCTTATCGCAGACAATTTTTTGCTTGCCCTCATGAGGATTGATTTCGATTGAATATGAGTAATTCTTTTGTTTGTATCAACAATTGGAGTTGGGCTATTCTTTTCGACTTCACTTATTGGTTTTTGTGGTTTTGGCAAAATGATAAAGTCTTCAATGACAGATCTGTTCCTATTGATGCGAAGATTAGAATAATCCACTCTGCTATTCGAAGTACTTACCTTGCTATTGAATCTTATGCTTTTATGCACAGCTCCCTTCAAGCCAAACAAAATAGCCTTATTTCCTGGATTCCTCCACCATTAGTTAGGTTTCTTTGAATACAAATAGGGCCTTTCGAAAAAGCTTAGAGCAAGCTTCTACAGGAAGAGTCATCAGAGATGAATTTGGCAATTGGAAGGGAGGTTTCTCTGCTCATATAAGGCGAAATTAAGTGGCATTCTTACTGGCCTTAAGGAAAGTTAGGAAAAAGGTTTGAGGCAAGTGGTCCTCCAAGTAGATAATTTTAGTATTGTACAGGTTTTATCCAACACCAATTCCTTCTCTTTACAAAATGAGGATTTGGTTCGCCGTATCAGAAAGTTGTTGTCAAAAGAATGGAATGTTCAAGTGGTCCATGTCTATAGAGAGGCAAATTCTATTGATGATCTAGCCAATTTAGCCTTTTCCCACAATAATAATTTCCGTTGGTTTGAAGCTGCTCCTACTGCTGTGCGACTGGCTTTGCTTGGAGACCGTATGGGTGTTGCTTATCATAGGCAAATCATGTGCTAATTTTTTTTGTTAGTCCTTAATAAATAAAAAAATTATTTAGATATTCGTATTACGTATAAAATATTAACTAAATTATAATATATTTTAAATAAATAATAAATTTATTTAACCGAGCATATTATAATATTTATATCAACATATGATGCAATTATGTAATTTTGATAAAATAATATAATTAATTATTCAATGATTAAGAATTCAATATAAACAGTAAAGTTAATATAAAATATTTACAAATTCATTTGATAGTTCTCTACATTCGACGTGCTAAATTAGAATTAATTGATTAAATGAAAATATCTAAACTATTACCGTCTCTACAAAAAAGAGAAAGAAGAAAAAAAAGGCCAAGAAGCATGTGAAGAAGAGGACGACATATCCCCGGCCATTCATTTTAAAAATGTATATTTCGTAAATATTGTAATAGGTAGAAAATGATTCTTTTACATGTTATAAAAAATAACCAAATTATTTTATACCTAATTAATTTGTATTTTTTCTAATGAAACAGATTTTAATTTTTCCTTACTAAAAATCATAATAATAAAACTTGTTTTTTTCTAAAAATTAACATGCGAGAACCAAAGTTCTCAAAATAATCAATTATCCGATTGTATGTATAATATTCTTTAATTTCAAGTATTTTATTTGTTTATCTAATTATGTATATCTTACTATTTCTTTACGTGATCATATGATTTATTTTTATTTTGAAATTTGCTTAAGAAAAATGATAAAATTATAAAT
>CANXYI010962212.1:0-12616 GCA_948208565.1 Hura crepitans | reverse complement strand
AATTGATGAATTTATCCAATTTTGGCTCTTTTCTCCAACTTTTTGAGAGAATTAAAGTGTAGAGATGATGGAGGCTTGAATTTAATGTATTTTTCTTGGATTTTGGTGGGATTTAGTAGAGAGAAAGTGACAAAAATGGTGGGAAAACCATGGAGTTCACGTTGGCTATGGTGAATTGGTGGGGAAGAAGGTGACTGTCACGTGTATGGATTGATTCCACCTATTTAATAGCTGATACTTGATAGGCTGGATCCATTTAATTGGGCTAAATAGGGCCCAATTACTTGATGCACATTTTATGTCACTTTTTGATTCGAAAATTCAAAAAATATTCTCTATATGTCCAAAAATTCCCATTTTAGTTTTAAAATTCCTTGATTAATGGGACTAAGGCCCACATAAAATTTCAGGCCAAAATTCTACCATTGACTTTTTGAGTACTATTCACCCTAGATTGGATTTAACAGTTAAATATACATAAAATATTACCAGTTTCTCCAAAAATTCTCATTCCAAATTTAAAATTCCTAAATTGATGAGACTAAGGTCCATGCAAAATTTCAGGTCAAAAGTCAACTGTTGACTTTTTGGCACTATTCACAGCCAGAATAAAATATTCAAAAAAAATACTAGTTGACCTCAAAAAATTCTAACTCCTCCACCACCATGCTCATGAAATTTTTGAGGTTTAGGGTATGGTATTTTCGAGACCATCTAGGTACATTCCCGATCTCAGGGCTGTCCCAACCTAAAATCTTTTTATCTCCGTAAACAGTAGTTTATGGCCTAAAATGAATTATTGGTTCTACTAAAATTTTTAATTAATTCATTTTCCCTATTTTCAGACCCGTCAAAGTTTTATGACCAATATGATAGTCATCGGACTCAGAATGATGACCCACACTGCAGGGAACATCACTCAGGCCCATATAACACTATTCAAAAGACATTGACTGTCGAGCATTACAAGCATGTTATCTTCTAGGTATAGGCATGTATTAAGATGTCATGACATCTATGATAAGCTGCTTTTTACATATTGTGTGTACATTAGCAATATGATTTATGTGAGTATAACCATTATGCTATATATATATATATATATGCTTAATGCTTTTACATGTTATACATACTTATGATCATAATATTAGAAATGTGCAAATTGTGCATGAATGCAGTATAACTTATGTGATCCTTTTTATGACATTAATTAAACATGATTCTTGATATTGCATGAGTTGCATGTGTGCATACATAAGTTAATTCAAATGCACCACTAAGCAATTGCTTAGTGTGTCATTTTCATGCAATGCGTAGGTTAAGGCAAGCAGGATCGTAAATAGCCTCAATGTCAGCAGTCAAATCTCGAGTATAACTCTCATGGTATATGTTGAATTTGCATAGTTATTGATGTCTATGCAGTAGCACTCATATATAGCTATGGGTTAGGCCTAAACTGTATTGTATTTATATCTTGTAAACTCTTGTAAAAAGAAAAGAATAGTTTTAACTTACACATATAGGTATGATTTTGATATATGATAACATTTTATTGAGATTGTGCTTTTTTGTGTTGCTGAGTTATGAGACGGATAGTCAGATGGACCAATATAGAGATTTAATGAGTTGTGTTGATGTAGAAGTGCTTTATTTGATAGGTTACTACTTGGGATAGTACTTTGAGCAACTGTTATGCTGCTAAAATTTCAGCACAAAGACCCCCAACAATGAACCTATGAAATTGATTTTTGATTTTTCGTATTTTTAACACCTTGTGCATGCAAAAGAGGTTTTGGAAATAAGATTTGTTTTCATTGAATTTGATACATGAGATTTTATATCAGTTTATGTGTCATCCATTATCTAGGTCTAGCGATCGAATCAAGTAAAAGGTGTCACATTTAGTGGTATTAGAGCTCCAGTTAGGCGTTTCTTGATGTGTATATGGGTTATATAAGAGTGCTATAGGATTTAATAGTATACATCATATTATTGTGCATATGAGACTTATAATCTATTTTCCCTACATATAGATTTAAGGATGAGTCAATCTACATTGATAGATGAAGAAGAAGTTGAGAGCCATACTTTAGCTATAGATAGACCAGAGGTTGTTAGGGCTAAGTCTATTATCAAAAGTGATGTTAATCATATAGCACAGAGGTCTTATGGTCAGCCATTTTGGCTAGAGCAGATGTTGGAATCAATGAGGCAGGTGACCGCGACTGCCGCTACCACTACTGCTGCTACTATAGTGTATCCTGCTCCATCACCACTAGTACAACTAGAACCACAAGTTTATCAGAAGACATATTTAGAGAGGCTGTCAAAAAATAAAGTTGAGTTTCTTAGAGGTGGGGATTATAAAGAGGTGGGGATTGTGAGGAGCATAGCAGAGTAGAATATTGGTTAGATTGGATTGTGTAGCAATTGGGATGCACTCAAAATGAGTATGCCCATTGTGCCAATGCATTGTTAACAGATAAGGCACTAAAACGGTGGGAAACTATCACAGAGCACATGGCACAAGTAGATTTGACCTGGGATTTCTTTCTCATAGAGTTTAAGAAGAAATATATTACAAAAAATTATCTTAAGTTAAAGAGACAAGAGTTTATGCAGCTAAAGTATAGGCAAAGATCTATTTCAGTGTATGAGAGAGAGTTTTCCAGACTTAGCTAGTATGTGAAAGCAATAATCACAACTGATGAAGACTACTGTAAAAGATTTGAGTTAAGGCTAAATTTGGATATTATGCAGCATATACTCCCTATAAAGATAAGGGATTTCTCTACTCTAGTTGTTGCTTGTCAGTCTACTGAGTTGGTATAGAAGATAAGAGAGAAGAGAGATAGTCACTAGAAAAAGAGGAACCTTGGTCAGAGAAAAGGGAGTTCTACACCTATTTCGAATAAGATGCAAAAGGGTAAGTAGGTTAGAAACCAACCAAGCTAAAAGCAAGATTAGGTATAGAAATCAGGATTGGGCTCTAGAGTGCAATCCAGATAGCAAACCCAAATCTTTGGCACTCCCAGATCTACAGCTTAACTTTTATTAGTGCCATAGTATGAGCACTGTGGTAGTAGACATACGGGTACATGCTAGATGACTATACCCGGAGTGTGTTGGAATTGTGGTTTTGAAAGCCATTTTGCCTGGGATTGTCCTACAAAACCTATAGTTTCTTATCAAAAGAGAGATAAGAAAGATGTAATAAATAGAGCTATGGATAGTAAGAGAGATAAGTCAGAAGGAAAGCTCTAGCTAGACAGTATACAATTAGAGCCAGAGATGAGATAGACATGCCAAAAGTTATAGTAGGTACATTTCAACTCTTTGATTTTCCTACTTTAGCTTTGATTGATCTGGGTTCTACACACTCATATATTTGCATAGCATAAGCATAAGATAGAGGTCTAGTATCAGAGATGCTTGATATTGATATCATGGTTAGTAATCTGATAGGGTAGCATGTGATAGCTAATAAGGTTTATAAAGATTATCCCTTGTCAGCGCAAGGATATGAGTTTGTAGCTAATCTCATTAAGCTACCTTTTGATGAGTTTGATTTGATCTTAGGCCTGGATTGTTTATCCAAGTGTCATGCAGTAATGGATTGTAGAAAGAAATGGGTTATGCTTGTATCCAACGACGGGATAGAAGTTACAGTGGTTTAAGATATATTGGACAACATGTCTAATATGATATCAGCAGTGGTAGTAAGGAGATTGATAAGGAAAGGTTGTCAAGGTTATTTGGCTCATGTGATTGATACTAGAAAAGTAAAGCTAGAATTAAGCTAGATACTAGTAGTATCAGAGTTTGAGGATGTGTTCCCAGCTGAGCTACCTAGTTTACCAATAAAATGAGAGGTTAAGTTTGGAATTGAGGTGCTACCAGGTACAGCGCTAGTATCCGTAACTCCTTATAGGATGGCTCCTGCCAAGTTGAAGGAGTTAAAAGTGCAGCTACATAAATTGCTAGGTAAAGGCTTTATCAGACCGAGTGTTTCACCTTAGGGAGCACCGGTTCTATTTATTAAGAAAAAGGATGGATCTCAGAGATTGTGCATAGATTATCGACAGTTGAATAAGGTGACTATCAATAACAAGTATCCATTGCCAAGGATTAATGATTTATTTGATTAGTTGAAAGGAGTAGGTGTCTTTTCTAAGATTGATCTCAGATTTGATTATTATCAACTGAGAGTCAATAAGGCATGTAACGCTCGTATGCCAAGGTTTTACGCACAGTACTTTCTAGGCCCGAGGGATGTTCCCTGCGGTGCGAGGCATCATTTCGAGTCCGATAATTGGCATATTGGCCATAAAACTTTGACGGGCTTGAAAGTGGGTAAAAAGAATGAATTTAAAAATTTAGCAAAACCAATAAAGCATTTCAAGTCAAGAACTACTGTCTACAAAAATAAAATGGGATGGTGCTAGGATAGTTTCAGAAAGTGCCTGAAGAGACCTGAAAATATCATACCTTGAACCTCAAAAATTCCACTGAGTATGATAGAGCAGGAATTATAATTTTCTGAGGCCATTAGATATTTTTTTTGAATATTTTATTCTAGCGAATGAATAGTGCCAAAAAGTCAATTGTTGACTTTTGACTTGAAATTTTACATGGACCTCAGTGACACTAAGTGATGATTTTTAAAATTGAAATGAATATTTTTAGAGGTCCTAAGAATATTTTAGGAATTTTCGAAGATTAAAATGGCATAGAGTGAATAGTAACCCTAGCTCCCGAAGGAGTTTCGGGTTGAAATTTTACAAGGCCCTTAATCAATTTAATTGAGGATTTTTGGGATTAGAACTAGGATTTTTAGAGGTCTATGGAAATTATTTTGAATTTTCAAAATTAAAAACAAAATTATATTAATTTGGGCCATCCGATTGACACATGGCACGATTGTGGCCATCCACCTTGCTAATACACTTAAGGGGACATGTGTATGGGTGGATAGAAGAGAAAAGAAGTCATCTTATTCCCTAAACATGAAAAGTCGATGCCATAAGCAAGCTTAGGGAACCTCTATTTTTGCTATCTTTCTCTCTCCTCCCATGCCTAAACTCTTAAGAATTATATGGTTCTAAACCTCCATGGCACCTTGAAGACATTCCAAGTGACATAATGAGAAAAGGATGCCTAGAAAGTGAGTTTTAGGCACTTGATGAATCATGCCAAAATGATGTGTAAGTGTTTCTTTTTAAGGTTTCTTATTTTTCTTAGAGAGTATTTGAAGTGTAGAGGTTGTTGATGGAAAGAAATTTTAGTTTGGAGTTGTGTATAATTTTTTAGGAATTTTCAAATGTTGGACATAGGATGGAAGCTTTGGAAATGGTGGTTCAAGGTGGAGGAAGAGGAATTCAATGGTTTTAGAGTAGCTTCGACATGATAGGGAGCCCACTGTAAGTGAATTTAACCGAAACACATCATGTATGTTGAGAAAAATATAGAATTTAGATTTGGGTACATGTATGGAAGTGGGATTTGTATATGTGTTCATGTGTGTGTGCATATGAATGGTATGTTAGGATGTGTAAATTGATGATATAGGATGGTAGGGATGTGAATTGGATGTGAAATGGATGTGTAAGTATGTGATACAAGCTTGGCTAGGTGTAAGTCATGTATGTCATGGTATGATGATGGATGTATGATATGATGGCATGTGAGGTTAGGATGGTATTATGATGTATACCCTGTGGATGACATGGGATAAATAGGAAATAATGTAGTCATGTGATGGGAAGTGGTGAAGTATATGGCATAGATGATGTATGCTAGATGGATGGGTAAAGACATGGTATGTCATAAGCTAAATAATAAATGTTAGATGAAAGAAAATAAATTTAATTAAGGAATGTGGTGTAAGATTTTAGGGGTTGAAATGCTAGATTTGTATATTTAAGGTTAATGTTAGGAATTGATAAGGAAAGAAAATGAAGTGATTAAAAGATTGGTGTGAAAAAGTTACCAAAGGAATAGTGACAGTTACGTAAATAGGACATGTAACTATCTAAGAAATCCAGATGAACTGTAACTGTCTGAAAAATAGGACCAAATGAAATAAATTAATAAATGTGTCTTTTTAGCTTGAACATAAGTAGAATAAATATATGGTAAATTGGAAAGGTGATTTATTGAGTCTAGCTGAACTAAAATTGGTCAAAGGGCTGATAAATTAATGATAAGTTGAATGAATAACTTGTAAGATCAAATAAGAAATTATTAAAGCACCAATAATGTATGGATAAAATTTAAGGAACTTCATACATAGACATTTTGTGTATTGTGGACCATACAAAGAGATCAGTAATCGATAGAAACTTAAAGACATAGGTATGAAAGAATTATTTTAAAGGATTCCACAAGGTATGGTGGTCAATTAATTGATAGTACAGAAAATGAATATTAATATGAGTACAATAACAAAGAGAATTTGCTATTAAACTTAAGGATTAACTTATTGTAATATAATGTAAGGAAGATATGACATAAAAGGCCATTGAGTATAATTTTGGTAGAAATAGGAGTGAGGTAAAACAAACCTAAGATTGCAGGAAAGATAAATGAAAGCCATGGGCAAAAAGGGGTAAAAGACTATCAACTGACATTAATGAAAGGAACGAAACCCGAGTCGGGGACTTAGTGATGTAAATGAAACTTGATTAATAAATACAGTAAGCTAGATATTCAAGGATATGAATTAATATGGAACACAATGACTGTGAAAAATAATGGAAAGGGAATTCTCGAGATTGATGGTTGCTTATACACCGGATAGATTGACCGGTCAACGAGGGATTAGCAACTGCTAGAGGCTGAGATTGTATGGATTTTAACCTGTGTTTGGCGGGTGTAGCTGCTGAGTATTGCTTTGAGCCTACATGCTTTAGGTATTTGGAGGTCTATGGACTAATCCCTGCTACCCACTTATAGATATTGGGAGGTCCCATAGGGTTGATCCCTGCTATCCACCATATGCCTTGCTTGTGTTGATTATATTGGGATATTAGAAGGTCCCCCAAAGCTGATCCCTGCTATCCCCTTTTCGATATTTGGAGGTTCGTCGGAACTGATACCTGCTATCAGGCGAAGGGTGTGTACAGATATCGAGGTCCATAATGTGGGACACTATACAGCTTTGTCTTTTATCTGATTCTGGGAGTGGGTTGGTACAGCAACCGAGGTCCAAAATGGGGACCATTGCATATTGTGATTCCCGTTATATAGTGGTCAGGAGTTCTTCTCAAACTGTGGGGGTATAATTAAATTAATTAAAGAACTTGAATGGATTCAAATAATATTGATGAAAGAACTGAAAGCATAATTATTATGATTAAGGTAACTTCTGAGTAAACTAAACTCAAAGAGGAAAATAAGCTATCAATAAAAAAACTCAATAGCCTTATATAATTCTAGTAAGATTCATAATGGAAGTAACATGGTGATGGAGTGACAATAGAATATGAAAGCATATGAGAAAAGATAGGTTATAAAAGGAATGATGTAATTTAAGTGAAGCAGATAGGGACTTATACATGTCTAGATAGTGATTATGAATGAATGATAGAGAGTAGATTAAGGAATAATTAGAGTATATGAATAAACTATGCAAGTCCTGTAAATCAGATATAGTAAGGGTAACCAGCATATGGAAATGTTAGTGTAGACTATAATTAAGAATCATGACAAGGGAATATAAATGAATCAAGGTATAGTCATAACTAGAACTTGAATAAAGAGATTGGAATAAATAAATAGATGTTATTAGACATTTTTGTATGCTTGCATGTAGTAGCAGTACTTGGTATGTTTGGTTAAATTCACCACTGAGTGCACACTTAGCATATCGAATGTCCGATACGTAGGTGGTAAATTTGGGAAGATGTGATGTAGACAACCAGCAGTACAGCTAATGACTGTCCAAGTATAACATTGTCTGAGTAAACTATGTTATGTGTATAGATAGAGGCACTCGTGCATGTGACTGTAGATAGTTAAGTGTTATTAGTTTGAATAACTTGTATAATAGCTATAGCTGAACATGTTGGCCTATTGTTGGCAATACTAAGTTTCTAGCTGTAAGCACAGTATAGAGTAATATTTATGAGGAAGATCAGGCATATAAGTGTCATATGTGTGTGGGAGTAACTACAGACCACCGGAGCCGTTAAATGAAATTTCTAGATTGAATAGGAGAAACTTGAGTAAGAGTTAAACAAAAAACCCTTAGGAAAATCCAAGGATGGGTGACCTCATAGGAAGTAGCACACTTTGCTTGTTTTCTATGAGAATAGGCAAGGGGTGTTACAAGGCAGATGTGCATAAGATAGTGTTTAGAACAAGATATGGCCATTATGTGTTTTTGATAATGCCATTTAGGCTTACCAATGATCCAACAACATTTATGGATCTAATGAACCATATCTTTAAGCCATTCTTAGATCAATTCATTATGGTTTTCATCGATGACAACCTTGTGTATTCAAAGAATTGGGCTAAACATAAGTAGAATTTAAAGGTTATTCTATAAAAGCTAAGAGATGAGAAGCTTTATACCAAGCTCAATAAGTGTGATTTTTGGCTAGATAAGGTGTCTTTTCTTAGGCATATTATTATAGCAAATGGCATAAGAGTTTATCCTAGTAAGGTTAAAGCTATTATAGAGTGAAAGCCACCCAGGACTACCATCGAGATTAGGAGTTTCTTGGGTTTGGTAGGTTATTCCAAGGGTTTGTCAAAGGGTTTTCCTTGAATCTTACCCCTATGACATGTCTTTTGAGGAAGAATGCTAAGTTTATCTATAATGATAAATGCCAAGAGAGCTTTGTGAAGCTTAAAAGTATGTTGATTGAGGCTCCAATCTTGGTTTAGCCAGTTTCTGGGAAAGAGTTCACTATATAATAATGCTTCTTTGAATGGGTTGGGATGTGTACTTATGCAAGAAGGCAAGGTAGTTACCTATGCTTCAAGGCAATTGAAACCTCATAAGAAAAATTATCTGACCCATAATCTTGAGTTGGCAACTATGGTGTTTGCATTGAAGATTTAGAGGCATTATCTTTATAGAGAGAAATGCTATGTCTATACTTATCACAAGAGGTTGAAGTACCTTCCCACTTTGAAGGAGTTAAATCTCAAACAAAAGAGATGTAGGGAGTTAATAAAGGATTATGATTGCCTTATCGACTATCATCCTGGGAAGGCCAATGTTGTTGCAAATGCTTTGAGTAGGAAATTCATAGCAACTTTAAGAGCTATGAATGTTAGATTGAAGATGATAGATAATTAAGGCTTGCTAGCAGAGTTGCAAATGGAGCCTAATTTGATGTAGCAAGTGAAAGAAGGTCAAAAGGATAATCACATGTTTGTCAGTATTATGAGTGTAATTCAAGAGGGGAAGTCTTTTAAATTTGAGATCAAGGATGATAGTTGGTTTTTTTATCATGGTCAGCTTTGTGTACCTGATGTAGGGGATTTGAGATAGCAGATTTTGCAAAAAGCTCACAATGCCTCATATGAGATGCATCCTGGTAGTACCAAGATGTATTCAGATTTGAATACTACATATTGGTGGCCCGGTATGAAGCAAGATATGGCTAAGTATATGGCTAGATGCCTTACTTGTTAGCAAGTTAAGATGGAGTATCAAGTTCCATTTGGATTACTGCAACCTATAGCAATACCAGAGGGGAAGTGGGATCGAGTCACCATGGATTTTGTAGTAGGGTTGCTGATGATGAGAAGTGTGACTCAGTCTAGGTAGTGGTTGACAGATTGTCTAAGTTAACACACTTTATACCAGTTAGGATAGATTTCTCATTGGAGAAGCTTGCAGAGCTTTATATTGATAAGATTGTCCGATTTCATGGTGTGTTGTCATCTATTATTTTTGATCGAGACCTTAGGTTTACATCAAGGTTTTAGAGGAAGCTTTATAATGCCTTAGGTACTCAACTTAGTTTTAGCATGACATTCCATCCACAAATGGATGGCCAATCAGAGAGAGTTATCAGGTGCTTGAAGATATGGTGAGAAGTTGTGCCATCGAGTTTAAGGGAAGTTAAGATCACTATCTTTCCTTAGTTGAGTTCACTTATAACAACAATCATCAAGTGAGCTTAGGCATGGCTCCTTATGAAGCCTTATATGGAAGGAGATTTAAAACTCCCTTGTGTTGGAGTGAATTAAGCGAGAACAAGCTTATAGGGCCAGATTTGATTAGAGATGCAGAAAAGAAAGTAAGAATTATTAGAGATAGGCTAAAGGCAACATTAGATCAATAGAAGTCATATGTAGATTTGAAGAGAAATGATATTCAGTATGATGTAAAAGACAAAGTGTTTCTCAATGTATCTCTATGGAAGAAAGTACTAAGATTTGGCAAGAAAGGAAAGTTGAGTCCATAACATATTGGCTCATATGAAGTGACTGAACGAGTGGGACTAGTGGCCTATAGACTGGCTTTTCCATCTGAGCTAGAGAGATATAGGATGTTTTCTATGTATCTATGCTTAGGAGATATAGATTAGATCCAACACATGTGTTGTCATCAAAAGAGGTGGAGATATAGCTAGATCTGTTATATAAAGAGGACCCAGTGAGGATTCTATCTAAGAAGTGAAAGAGTTACGGAATAAGACAATACCTCTTATAAAAGTATTATGGAGACATCAGGGCATCTAAGAGGCTACCCAGGAAAGAAAAGATCAAATAGAAGAACAGTATCCATAATTTTTCAATTCAGGTAATTTTAAGGACAAAATTTCTTTTAAGATGGGAAGAAATGTAATGCCTCAAAAACCCCTAATTTATGAATAGTACTTTCATAGAAGTATACAGTGATCTAGAAGCTTGGGATATCCTAACACTACCAGATGGAAGTATTCATTATAAAATAATTTTGGTTGAAATTTTGAGTGAAAATGAATTTATTAAGATGGTTCAAAGTATGGTCGAAGTTTTCACTGTGGTGTCTTGTGAATAGTGCAATAGTTAAAGTTGAACTATAAAATATTTTGTTTTTCCTTAAAAAGACCTAAAATTGTTACAACTTGATACTTAAAAATTCTAACTAGTCTAATGAAACTAGAATTGAATTTTTCAACATCGAGAAGTATTTTTTTTTAAATTGTGTAATATTCAAAGTTGTAATTTTTATCTGTTTTCTTAGAATTTTGAGCTAAAATTTTAGGCGCATATGGGACCTAGTATTTTTGAGTTTTGGTAAAATTTTAGAATTTTTGGGCTTATAGATTATTTTTCTATGAATTTTTTAAGGAAAAAGGGAAAAATAATAATTTTTTATTTGTTTAAAAGTCAACATTTAACCAAATTTTGTCAATCTTCTCCCCTTCTTCCTCCAAAAGCTGATAGCCATGGCTACCTTTCTCTTCCATTTTTCTTTCTTCCATCTATGGCAAAGCTTGTTTTTTCGATTTTACACCAAAAAACAAACCTCCACTACCCCAAAACATCAATTTTGACATGAATTTCGAGGAAAATAGTAGAGATTTATTGTTTAGAGATAGGGTGAATAGTGAAAAGTTAGAGTTTAAGTGAGAGTTTTTTAGCTCTATTATTTTTCTAACGTGTCTCAGAGATCAGTGGTAAATGTGTTAAAGTCAATTTTTAGTTTTGGTAAATGATTAATTTTCTTCAAATTTTTTATCAATATATTGTGTATATATATAAATAAAAAGAAAAGGAAAGAGAAAGAGAAGGCATAGTTAGGCATCCTCAGTGTATTTTACAACCTCGATAAGTGTATTCGAATCGATTTATGTTTTTCATGAAAAATTGTGTGTAAAAAGTGTGTGCACATGTGTTTGTTTAACATGCTACATTATGTAAATTATGTAGTTGGTTATTTAAACATGTTTATGATTGCAAATGATGGGTAATTGCTTAATGTGATAATCGATTTTGATATGCGACATAAAGTGTTGTATGAAACCTATTATGAAATGAAGATGCATGAAAATGTGTATGGCTTGTATGATTCCAAATCATAAGCAATTATATGATTAAAATGAGATTGACATCAAATTAAAATTGTGTGAAATATGATTTGTTTGAGATGTGATGTGTCATGTGTATTAGGGTGACCTAATTGGTAAATATGTTGACACAAGATTTTAACATGAGACAACAGCCTATAACGAGTTTGAATACAAGTAACATGCCAGAAAAGATAATGTCCCATACCATTAGACAACCTAGATTGAATAGGTTAACTGGTTAACTAAAGAGTGATAGTAGTTGCTAGGGTACTTTAGTGCCTTTTAGTGGGTACAATCGTAGTAAGGTTTATAGATGCCACTGTACATTGAGCTGGTACAGCAGCAGTAAGGTCGATAATGCTACTGTACATTTAACAAGTAAAGCCATAGTAAGGTCCATTGGGCCACTACATATTCATTATAGCCTACAGGCACTATTTAGCCTTTGGGCATGATTATAGCCTTCGGGCATGAGTATGGCCTTTAGGCTTAGATATGCCCTGTTATCCAGTTGTGGTATATTGTCTTCTAGGTATGGGCATGTATTGTTATGTCATGACATCTATAATAAGCTAATTTTACATATTATGTGTACA
>CANXYI010962137.1:0-11335 GCA_948208565.1 Hura crepitans | reverse complement strand
TTAGAATTGGATCTTATTTATGCCCTAATAATATACCTTCCTTTTATATTGTAACATTTATCAATCCTATATCAAGCAATCATGGATTGTATTTTAAGCAGTTATGTCACCTTTTCAATTAAAAAGAGTAAATTGTAGTATTTAAAGAATATAGCAACTATATTGTACATCTAGAAATCAAGTTATTTGATTAATTGTGATATGATTTGACAACTACCCATAATTCCATAGGAATTAGCTATAATTGCCCAACTCCCATCTCTAAGAGATTGGCCTTTTAAAATACATTTTTTTGCTTGACTTTTGATTGAGGAAACTTAAAAGCTTTTTTGTTAAGAAAATAACAATTAATTATATAGAAAAACATTTGATGTAAAGATAGGCATTTGGCATGTGAAACAAGTTATTTAAGTACTTATTACAACCCAAAATGAGTAAAGGATATAATAGGTATAAAACTAAAGGAAATAAAAAAAAGCACTTAATTAGTCTCATCTTTATTTCAATAAGTCTGTGTAGACTCTATAAAGCTTTAGCATGTGTTTATGTAGACTACTAGTTATAAGGGTTATTATGTCTTTTCAGACCTCTACTCCAGTGAGAAAGGTCACTTGCATAAAACTCAAAGGAAAAGGTTAATGATATTAAATAAGGATTCATAAAGAGGATGAGAAATACAAATACATGTGAAAACTAGAATTCAAAATAAATGTCTATGCAGATTACATTCCTCATAAAATGGAGTCCATGTAGATTGGATTATCTAACGAACACGTATAATAGCATATATATCTATGCAAACTATATTCCTTATGAAAGACTATCAGTGCAAACATCAAGGCAAATAAATAAAAGCAAAATAGGATCATCTATATGGACAACATTCCTTATGAGAAGGAGTCTGTGTGGACTTGAAGATAGAATAAATAAGAATAAAACAAGCTTATCTGTACAGATTATATTCCTCGTGAAAGGGAGTCCGTGCAGACTATACAATAGTTTTGTTATGTTAATAATATGCATATTATAAAATGGAATAATTATGATAACATCATAGAATTATGTCAATATGGTAAATAAAATACATTAGAACATAATACATAAGACAAATAGGACACTGTTATCCAACATAAGTCCATATGGATGATGAATCATGCATATAACAGTAAAGTAAGTCTATGTAGATGTCATTATGCTTATGGATAGGTCCGTGCAATTAGGACAAAAACAAAATAATAGTTATAACATAAAAATAGTCAATTGTACAATATGAAAGAACTTGAAATTATAGCCTACTCCTCTAATCAAAGTGGGATTATATAGAATCACCTCACTTATGATCAATCCTTAGAGATCCTAGGTCCATGAAAATAGTAAGAATGCTCAATAGGAGGCCTCAGATCTTAACTTTGTAAGTAGACATCAAGCAATAAGGTAAAAGGTAAAGTTTTAGAAAAGCAGTATTTAAGTGCGGGTTAACATGACTAATAGAGTGATTCCTAGTTGGAGTCTTCTCCTAAACTCACAGATAGTGGTATTGGCTATTCTTAGAATTACCTTCTTTGAGATTCCCCTATCATCATACCTAAGAGGAGTATTTATAAGCTTAAAGTGATAGGTCTCTCATCTAGAAGTGGTAGAGTACTTTTAGGATTGGGAGACAGAGTTTGGATAGAAACTTTATGCTTTTGGAACCTTTTATGTCAGTAAATCCATAAGGACTTAAATGGCTTAGTCCATGTGGACTTAGGCTATGGGCTCTCTCACCAGTTCGTGGCCTTTAGGCAAGGTTTGTTCTAGTCCATGTGGACATGGGCTTTGGCTTGTCCATGTGGATCTTAGGCTTTAGGCTCAATTGGTCTAAGCTAGCTATGGTATGGACCTCATAGTATCAATTTCGGCAAGATTTATGCTTTGTTAGTCTATGTAAAATTGTGTTCCAAGTTACTTGCCTTATTACTTAAGCCTATCTCTAGTTATCATCATAAGCCAAAAAGTGAGGCATCTACAATGTCAAATAAGCTTAATGCTAAATCTAACAAGTGTTTATTTGTGGGATATCTATAGGAGTCACTTAGATATCACTTCTACAATGCATTGGAATAAATGGTGTTTATTTCAAAGCATGTTATCTTCCTATAGAAAGAGTTTCTCTTAGGGGAAGATAGTGGGAGTAGAATTACATAGTATGAAGTTTGTGATTCACAAATAGAAGCAAATCAATAGTTTGATCCTTAACCTATTACATATAGTGATGATGTAATAGCAGAACCTATAAAAACACAAGTTCCTAAATGTTCTACTAGGGTTTGTATGGCTCCTAAGAGATATGGATTTCTCATCGATAAGAACAATTTTGCGACCATATTAGAACAAAATAAGCCATTAAGTTATGAAGAGTTTTTGAAGAGTTCAGAATAAAAATTATTGTTAAAGGCTAAGAAATCAAAAATGGATTCCATGTATAAGAACTAAGTATGTACTTTGATTAATGCACTTGAAGGGATTAGACCCATTGGGTGTAAATGGATCTTTATAAAGAAGACAAAAATAAAGGGTAAGGTTATTACCTAAAAAGCAAGGTGGTTGCAAAGGGTTATAGTCAAAGGTAAAGAATTGACTTTAATGAAACCTTTTCTTGAGTAGCCAAGCTTAAATCCATTAGAATTCTTTTTGTTATCACCACTCATTATGATTATGAGAAATGCCAACTGAAGTGAAGATAGCTTTCCTATATCACAACAATGTTTCCATTATCTTTTTAGATCTCTTCATTGGTTAAGTAGATTAAATTTTTTTATCATGCAGACGGGTTCATTTTAGTTTATTAGTTATCAGTTAAGTCTTAACAAAAATCTAGCAGCATAACAAAAGCACTTCTAAAATAATCCTTACCCTTATCATATCTCAATGGATCCTTTTAGTCCATTGGAATGCTTATACCAATAGTTGCACACACAATTATCTCATTCAACACATTATTAGATTCAGAAAAGCATATATAAGTCATATTGCATTTAATCATTTACATGATAAAACTTGTTTATAATATTTATAGTTTAAGACAAAATTTATGTACACAATTGAGCCCCAACCTATCTCTATACATGAGTGCCCTTATACAACACTAAACATAAAAGTACCAAAAATATATAGCTTATGTAGGCTGGCTGCTACACTGCTTTTTAAGGTTGAACTTGAATCTACCATTTTTTACCTATATATCAGAAAACTGACATGCTAAGCATATGCTTAGTGGTGAATTTAATGAAACATGCATTATATCACACTCACATGCATAATACACAATATAATGCATGCCTCTTAGACATGATTGTCTTACATTTATCTCATTTTACCAATTATATACTTAATTTACTCATGCAATGTTAGGTTCAATTTATCATATTATAAATTATACTTAAGCTAATCTAATTCATTCTTTCATTGTTTAATTAGCCCTTACATCATGACACAAACTCAAAATAAAACATTATATCATTTTGTCCATTTTACTTTTAAGGCCTAAACTCAAAAGACAATGCTCTTAACACTAGATAACCGAATGCAACTTATGTTGTGGCCCATATTATGGACCTCGATAGGTATACCTACTATCATCCATCTAATAGTAAGGATCAATTCTTAAGAACCTCTTAATAATGAAATGGCACGGATAGTCCTCATAGACTTCCCAATATTGGGATAGCAAGTATCAACCCTTATAGACCTCCTAATATCCTAGGGCATTAAATAGTAGGGATTAGCCCTCATGGACCACCAAATGTCACATATCAAGATAGCAGGGATCAGCCATTGTGGACCTCCCAATATTCTAAGGTGTACAAGGTTCACATCTAAAACCTCAACAACTACACCTACCATACAACAAGCAGTGATTCTTATGAACTAAAGCTACTAGAAGCTGCTACTCCCTAGTTGACTAGTCAAACTATCTAATAGGTGTTCCAACTAATATAAGCTAGTTTCGATTATCTCTAATTTTATACTTAACTTAGCCATTCTCTTTTCTTTGTTTCATATTTCACCATTTATGCCACATAAAGCTATACACATATATTTTCATGATGATCATCATACATTTACATAATAGTAACATGTCAAACATTGCCATAAATCCATACCCTTTTTACAGGATTAAGTCAAGTGTTCACAAAATTATTTCCATTCCTCACCTTATTGCTATGTTATTAATTTACAAACATACTTTAGTTATTTATAGTTTCTATCCCATTCATAGTTGCCACACATATTAAGGCTTATCCAAGTATTAACTTTCCTTTAATTTATGGACACACATCTTGTAACCTAAATGTACGTTACCTGGCCATTATACTAAGATGCATATACACCCTAATTCACCTTAGTTTTCATACTAATCATGTTCATAACAAGTTAATTAACTCATTTACACATCACATAAACTTAAAGACACATGTGCGTACTCATACATCATTGCCATACCATTTGACTATTTCACATTCACAAACATACACCTTATTTTTCCACCCTTTTCTCTTGCATCCATGTTCATATTCATTGCATTATCCTATGTACACATTTACCATGCATAAATACATATAGACACTAATTCTATCATTCCATACACATGATACACATGTTAATGGCATAATTAAGTACTGTATAACATTTATTTCTTTAGATTCACTTACAATGGACTCTAATGCACTCTACTTGCAGCTTTTAAGCTTTGTATTTGCCTTTCCCCAACATCTAGCTCTCTTTTTCCATAAACATAATAAGCTTCCACCTTAGGCAATTCTACATATATCCAAACTAAAATCTAATCATATATCCTTCATCTACACCTTAAAATACTACCTAACAAAAATATGAAACCATAAGAAAAACCACTTGCTGAAAAATTTATCACCATTCATAAATTGTTAGAATAACTCAAATCAAGTAATCCCTTGGCTTTTTCTCACTAGAATCATGTTTAAGAGATTATTAGGGAAAATTAGAGGGATTAAATTATGGAAATTGCTTGGATTTAGGGGTTAAATAAAGGAAAAAAGAGAAAGGGAGGAGTGGTGGTGAATGGCATCAACCAAAAGGGAGAAAGGGAGGAGGAAGACGGTGGTTCACATATGTGGCACTCACACACATGCCACCTTTTATATTAAGAGCATAGATGACCATGATCATGCAATGTGGCAATCCGATGGTCCAAATTAATCCTATTTATGTTTTAAAATTTCAAAAGTGTGATTTTAATATTCAAGGCCTCAAAGAATTTTTCTTTTAATGCTAAAAATTATAAAAAATTCTTAATTTAAAGACCTTTAAAATCTCAGCTCTAAAAACCAAAAGGAAAATTGATTAACTATTCACTTTCATTTTTAAGAAATTCAAATAATATAGTAATTCATGATAAAAAATTCTGATTTCACCACCATTAAACTCTCTGTAATTTTTACCTTTAAGTTATGTTATTTTTAGGTCAGTTCGGGCATATCTCGACCATTTTATAACTCGATGCAAACATAAGTTATTATTCACTAGTTCTCGATATGAAAAATTTTATAAGTTTAGTGCCTAGTGCTAATAACTTCATTTTCATCACTATTTTTCCTATCTTATTTTAGTGACTAGTGCCCCTCTTGGCCACCTCAGTGTGACATGATTACTCGAAAAACACTATTCATGCCTCAAAAAGTACTATTTAAAAAAATAGGATTCTCAGGCATTATAACTCCTTCTCTTCTTAAGAAATTTCATCCTCAAAATTCACCTAGTGAGAATAAGTAAGGATACGGAGTTTTCATTTACTCCTTGCTTTCCTAGGTAGCCTCTTCAGTCTTATGGTGCCTTCATAGCACTTTCATCAATGGTATAACTTTATTGCTTAGTTCTTTGACTTCCCTTGCCAGAACCTACATGAGCTCCTCTTCATATGTCAAATATAGGTGTACTTGGATTTGTTCCATTGGTATCACATGAGAGAGATTAGATTCATATTACCTCAGTATGGTTACATGGAATACAATATGGATCTATTGCAATTCAATTGGCAAAGCTAATCGATAAGCCATCGGTCCTACACGTTCTATGATCTCATATGGACCAATAAACCTTAGACTAAGCTTACCCTTTTCACCTAATCAGAGCATCTTTCTCCATGGAGATACCTTAGGAAATACTTTTTTATCATCTTTATGCATAATGTCTTTCCATTTTAGGTCGACATATGATTTCCATAAGTTTGAAATAGGTTTTAATCTTTTAATGATAATTTTGACCTCTTCTTTAGAATCTTTAATCAAGTCAGGTCTCATGAGTTTATTTTCACCCACCTTATTCAAATAGAGTAGAGTTTTGCATTTTCTACTATACATGGCTTTATAAGGAGCCATGCCTAAGCTGGCTTTATGGCTATTATTATAAGCAAATTTAGCTATAGGTAAATAATTATCCTTGCTTCCCTTGAATTTTATAACATAACTTTATATCATGTCCTCTAGTATCTATATAACCCATTTTGATTGCCCATTTATCAATGGGTGAAAGGTTACACTAATGGTAAGGTTGGTAACCAAAGCATCTTATAATTTCCCCTAAAATCTAAAAGTGAATATAGGGTCTTAATAAGATATGATGGCAAGTGACACATCATGCAATCTCACATTCTCTTTTATGTACAACTATGTTAGTTTCTTTAAGGAGTAATCCATTTTGACAAAGGTAAAGTGTGCTATCTTTGTTAGTCTATCCATAATTACCTATATAGCTTCACATTTGCTCTTAGTCATAGGTAACCTTATCACAAAATCCATGGTAACCTTTTCCCACTTTTATTCTAGAATTGCTATGGGATGAAGCAATCCAAAAGGAACTTGATGCTTAGCTTTCACTTGCTGACATATAAGACATCAAGCTATGTACTTAGCCACATCCTATTTCATTTTTAGCCATAAATAATATGGCTTTAGGTTAAAATATATTTTTAAGCTTTTGAGGTGTATTGCATAAAGAGCATCATGTGCCTCCTATAGAATCTATGTTTTGATTCTTCCTATTTTGGGTTCACATAGCCTATCATGATAGTACAGGCACCTATATGTCTTGATTTTAAACTCTATAGTCTTCCCCTCTTTGACTTGACTCTTTACTTGCATGAGATATTTATCTTGAGTTTGTGTTATTTTTACTTGCTCAATTAATTCTAATTGCACCTTAAAATCACCTAAAATTGCATTATCTTTAATGTACCATAGCCTAGCATCATGGCTCTCATAGCTACTATGAACTACTGACTCAAAGCATTAGTTACCACATTATCCTTTCCTAGATGGTAGTTAATTAGACAATCATAGTCTTTTATTAGTTCCCTCTATTGTCACTATCTTAGGTTCAACTCGTTTTGTGTGGGAAGCTATTTCAAAATATTAAGATCTATGTAAATGTAGCATTTTTTGCCATATAAGTAGTGTCTCCACACCTTCAAGGTAAAAACAATAGTAGGTAACTCTAAGTGCATTAGGTAATTTTATTCATGTGGTTTCAGTTGCCTCTAGATGTATGCTACCACCTTTTCATCTTGCATCAATATATATCCTAGCCTATTATGTGATGCAACATTGTAAATCACAAAATCCTTCCTTGAATTGGGTTGTGTGCAAATGGGAGCTTCAGCCAACATAGCTTTTAGCTTGTCAAAGTTTACTTGGCATTTATCATCCAACATAAATTTTACATCTTTCTTTAGCAGTAGTGTTATTGAGCCCACAATTACAGAAAATCCTTTAGCAAATCTCCTATAATGACTATTCAATCCTAAAAGTCTTTAAATCTCTCACATTTCTCAAAGGCTTTTGCTCTAGAACTACCTTGATTTTGCTTGAGTCTACTCTGATACCCTTAGCTGAGGCAATATGTCCTAAGATGGCTACCTCATTTAACCAAAATTCACATATACTCAGCTTGGCATACAACTGTTACTCCCTCAGAGTCTGTAAAAGTGGTCTTAAGTGTTACTCATATTCTTCATTGGTCTTAGAGTACACCAAGATGTCATCAATAAAAACCATGACAAATTGATCCAAATAGGGCTTAAAGATTCTATTTATCAAATCCATAAATGCTATAAAAGCATTGGTAAGCATGAATACCATCACCAATAATTTATATTGTTTGTATCAAGTACAAAAAGCTATTTTTGGGATACCAGTCTCAATAATTCTTAGCTAGTGATACCTTAGTCTCAAGTTAATCTTAGAAAACACACTAGCACCTTTCAATTGATCAAAGAGATCCTCAATCCTTTGTAGTGGGTATTTATTTTTAATAGTCACCTTATTTAGTTACTTGCACTCAATGCATAGTCAAAGTGGTCCATCCTTCTTCTCCATAATAGTACTAGTGCTCCCTATGGTGAGACACTCAGTCTAATGAAGCATTTATCTAGTAATTCTTGCAATTGCACCTTTAATTCTTTTAATTTTATAGGTGTCATACGATATAGGGTGATGAAAATAGTTATTGTACTAGGTTACACTTCAATTTCAAAGTTTAGGTCCCGCTTTAGTGATAGCTTAAGTAGCCCATTTGGAAGTACATCTGGCAACTCTACTACTATTGGTATCTAGCTAAGGCTTGATTTTACCTTATTAATATCAATTACATAGGCCAAATATGCTTCACACCCTTTTTGGATCAATCGCCTTACCGTCACTACTGAACTGATAGTAAGTCGAGAGTTCATTTCCCTAACTACAATTACCTCATTCCCATTAATTGTCTTAAGTGTGAGCCTTTTCTATTTGCAATCTACCACAGCCCATTGTTTAGTTAGCCAATCCATACTTAGGATAATATCAACTCATTGAATGGGATCTTAATGAAGTTTGTTGAGAATACATGTTTCTAGACCACTAATGGATAATCTTTGTATGTTTTTTTTAATTCACATGTTATCCCATTAGATTACTGACCATGTTGTCTATATCTATGGGTTTAAGTCCTAAACCCCTATCCTATGATCCTATAGTGTAGATGTAAGAGTGAGTGGATCTTAAGTCTATCAATGCTAAAAAAAGGTAGATAAATTAAAAAAAAGAACCCACAATAACATCAACTACCCCAGCTTCTTCTCTAGCCCAAATAGCATATTGTTGTATAGGCACACAATCCTCTGATCTTGACCTTTAGCCAATACCAGCTTTATCATTCTTGTTCTCCCTCTAGCCTCTATTAGGTATAGGTAAGGAGGCTTGATGTTGAGTGGCATCGACTTGCTTCTAGGGGCAATCCCTCTAGTAATGCTATGAAAACCCACATATAAAGCACTTTCCTTGCTTGGTCTACAACCAAACTCCCTAGTGTTTCCTACCACAAGTCCTGCACACAAGTGGTGTACTCCTCACTATAGACACAGGTACACTAATGGCATGTTGCAGTAATTTAGGCCTAGAATAGGATCCTTGGCCTATCCTCTATGTCTGACTCTACTTTTTGGGATTGCTATAGGGCCTAACCGCCCTTCTATCTCTTGTCTACATCTAAGGCTGAACTGGCTTGCCTTAGAGTGAAGGGTCTCTTTTTATTGAAAGTTTCTCTTCACTCCTTTAACATTTCTTCCATGGCATATACTATAAACACTAAAGAGGAAATTCTTTGATCTTATGTGTGGCTATTTGCATTTTGATCTAAATATTAAGCCTTTTTCTAAACCTTCTACACCTCTTTTCATCTATAGGAATGAAATCTATTACATATCTCCTCATTTGAGAAAATCTTTCTCATAATAAGATATGAATCTTCATCCTTATTTTAGATACAAGAATTCCTACCTCTTATTATCAAGGTATGTCTCTAAAATATATCTCTTTTTAAACTCTTAAAGGAAAAATTCCTAAGTTCTATCCTTTATAGCCTTATGTTCAGCTAAGGTTTCCTACTAGTGGAAAGGTTTTTCTTGTAAGAGAGGTGGCACATATTAGGTTCTCCTCTAGGGTGCATTGTAGCTACTATAGAATCTTAACTGTTTGCTCTAGCCAATACTCAGCATTGGTTGTATTATCTTCTATTGTTCTTACAAAAACTAGTGCCTTTATCTTCTTGACCCTTTTAAGGTAGCTCTTCTATAGTGCTTAGGGCTGTAGAGACTATGCTAGAGTTGGTAATATTGGTGGTGGTAGAGCAACTATAGTGATAGTATATCTTAGCAAATTAGCAATCTATTACAACAATGCTAGTTGAGCTTGTCCCTATGCCAAATGTGCGGTATCATTAGGCACCGAGGTTGCTAAACATGTGAACTCATGAATAGTTATGAGTGCATGAGTAGCCACATCTTCCCCTTTGCCAGGCAGGGTATGCTCACTCATTTAGATTCACTATAAAAGAAGAGATTATCATCTTTAAGTAGTGTAGCTTTACTTGACATAGAACCTTAACCATGTGGCACTCATGTATCTTATGCCTAAAAATGCATAAACCTACTCTGATACCATTTAATGTGACACCCCTTTCCTGATCCACCATTGTACCTAAATAAGAGATATCACTATACTATTCTATTATCTTCTTAGAACTTTTCCTTGGTTATATAGATTAAATTTTATTTATCATGGATATGGGTTCATTTTAGGTAATCAGTTACAAGTTAAGTCTTGACAAAAATCTAGTAGAAAAATGGCTGTCTGGGTAAAAAACCAAAAATTTTAACCTAAAAAAAACACTTCTATTATAATCTTTATCCTTATCACATCTCAATGGATCCTTCAGATCCCTTAAAATGCTCGTACCAATAAAAGCACACATAGTTATCTTATTCATCAAATTATTAGATTCAAACATACATATATATGTCATATAGCTTTAAGTCATCAACATGAAAAAACCTATTTATAATATTTACAATCCAAGATAAAATCTATGTACACAATTAAGCCAAAACCTATCTCTGTACATGAGTGCTCATGTACTACATTAAACACAAAAGTACCAAAAATATATACTTGTGAGTAGGCTAGCTACTACATTTATTCTTAAGGCTAAACTTGTATCTATTATCTTCTACTTACATATTAGAAAATCGACACGCTAAGTATATGCTTAGTGATGAATTTAACAAAACATGCATTGTATCACACACACATGCATCGTACACTATGCAAAGCAAACCACCCACACATCTTGTTTTACCTTTATTTCATGTTACCAATTATTCACTTAATTCACTTATGCAACATTAGGTTCAATTTATCACATTATAAATTATACTTAAGGTAACCTAATTCATTTTTTATTTGTTTTATTGGCATTCACTTCATGGCACAAATTCAAAATA
>CANXYI010962069.1:0-12985 GCA_948208565.1 Hura crepitans | reverse complement strand
AAAGCTATCACTAGGTTGCCACTTGTAGTCTTTCACTTTTGTAAGAATTTCAATTGCTTAGTTTTCTTTATTTATTTTTCTTTGTTGACAAGCAAATATTTTAAGGAAGAAAAGCTAATTGTTAGTTATAGATTATTTTTGTCTTTTCGGGTTAACAAAGATAAATATGAGTAGATTAATTAGGAGATCGACTTAAAGGAAAAAATATATGACATATTTCAAATTCATATTTGTAGTAAATTCAAGTTTTTATTATATGCATAACATGTTAATAAATGCTTATAATTCATCTAACAAGTGTTCATAATAATAAGAAATAAAAGTTTAAGTGGTAAAGTGATATCTCGAAAAGTTAAAGTATTTGAATATTTCACATTATACCTAATCACCATATTATGAATGCCTCGTGGTAAGGAATAAGTTACAGTGTCAAAGTATAATGTTTAATATCCAAGATAACCTTAGTGATATCAAGTTTAAAGATATTTGCATAACTACAATGATGAGAATCACTGACAAAGATTAAGAATCCATGTGATTATCTTATAGTTAGATCTCTAATGAACTTCTTTCCTAAAGAAGCATTTGTATGTTAACTTTAAGCATCTTATGCTTATAGCTTGTAAGAACTAATGCTTAACCTTGTTATAAAGCATAACATCTACTAGTCTATTCATATTAAGAATGTCCCATCTTGTTAATACTATGACTAGGGATATTTAGGTATAAAGATATTTACATGTAATAAAAATCTCACATCATAAACTTTTATGATTTTCTCTATAGTATGTATCTTATACCAAGGACTTCATTAAACAATTTAAGGTTTAAACAAACAAATTAATGTGTGATTCAAAAGCATTGAATAATAAAAAATACCTTAAATTGATAAATGAAATGTCATGTACATGAGTATTGTCCCTAAATAATTGTTTACAAGACATATATATCTAATAATCTCCCACTTACACTATAGCCAATCGCCTTTATACTTAACACCCATAATGTTTACATAGCAATCAAACTTCTTTTAGGCTAGTGCCTTAGTAATAGGATCAGTCATATTTTGATCAATGGGTATCTTCGTCAACTCTATATCATTATTACTAATAATCTCTCCTATCAAATAGTAATGCTTGAGCACATGCTTAGGTCATTAATGAGACTGTGGTTCCTTTGCTTATGCAATGGTTCTATTATTTTCACAATACAAAGGTATTAGATCAATAATACTAAGGACCACTCCTAGTTTAGTGATGAACTTTTTAATCTATACTACTTTAAAAGCTACAATATACTTAACCTTAGTTATTGAATTTACAATTATATCTTGCTTGGAACTCTATCAACTAACTTTAGCACTACCAAATATGAAGACATACCCTAATTGAGACTTATAGTCATGCTTCTTTGACTTAAAGTTGGTGTCTGTAACCCATTGAAAATTAAGTCCCTTTTCTATAAACCACTAACATATCCTTAGTCTTTTTCAAGTACTTAAGGATTTTCCTAATAGCCACTAAATGTTCCTCTCTAGGATTTGATTGGTATTTGCTCGTGACACTCAGAGCATATGATACATTAGTTTGTGTACATAACATAGCACACACGATAGAACCAATTACCAAAGTACATGGCATTATACTCATATGAGATAAGACACATACTTTAGAAAGGAATTTCCTATAAGTCATCGAGTGATATCCTTTCTTTGATAAATCTATGCTAAACCTCTTTAGCATTTTATCTATAGATGTAGATTGTGAAAGACAAAGCAATCTATTGGATTTATCCCTATAGATCCTTATACCTAGAATATAAGTCACTTCTCCAAGGTCTTTCATGGAGAACTATTTAAATAGCTATATCTTGGCAAATTGAAAGATTGAGACATCATTTCCCTTGAGTAATATGTCATCCATATATAACACAAAGAAAACAATTGCACTTCTATAAACCTTCTTGTAAATACATGGTTCATCCAAAATTTGAGAGAAACCAAACTTATTGATTATCTCATCAAAGTAAATGTTCCAATTCCTCAATGCTTGCTTCAAGCCATAGATGGATTTCTTGCATACTTTATTACTATCACTATATGTGAAACCATCAAGTTATGTTGTATAAACTTCCTTTACTAGATTTCTATTAAAGAAAATTATTTTCACATCCATTTGCCAAATCTCATAGTCATAATGAGCGGTAATAGCAAGTAAAATCCTAATGAATTTGAGCATATCCACTAGGGAGAAAGTCTTATCAAAGTCAATTCTTAATAAAGTCAATTCCTTGTAGTTGATGATATCCTTTTGCCACAAGGCATGCCTTATAAGTAATCACATTACCTTCTATGTTGGTCTTCTTCTTAAAGATTTAGTTACCCTAATGGGTTTAATCCCTTTAAATGGATCAACCAAAGTCCATACTTGATTGTCATACATGAATCCATTTTAGATTTTATAGCCTTATGCCATAAGTCATATTCTAAACTCTTCAGAACTTATTTATAGCATGTAGGTTCATTATCATCTACTAAAAGTACATATTTCTATTCATTTATGAGAAATCCATATCTCTTAAGAATAGTGTGTACTCTTATAGATCTCTTAAGAGCTTGTGTCATAATAAGTTCTTTTATTACCTCATCTACATGAGTAATAGGATTAAGATCCATTAATTACTCTACTTTAATTTGTGGTTTAAGAACTTTATAAACTTCAATCTTACTCCTATATCTTCTTTTAGAAGAAACTCTTTGTCTAAGAAGACAACATGCTTTGAAAAAAATATCTTTTATTTTAAAGGGTTATAAAAGTAATATCCTAATAACTCTTTAGGAAATCCCACAAATGAGCACTTATTAGACTTAGCTTCAAGCTTGTTTGATATTGTCTTTTTTACTTAAGCGAGACAACCCTATACTTTCATGTGAAAAAGTGCAAGTTTCTTATTATACCACGTCTCATATGATATAACTCTATTTAATACATAAATAACAATTCTCAGTGCATAACCCCAAAAGGACTTGGGTAAATATACAATACTCATCATGGATTAAATCATGTCTAATAGGGTTTAATTTCTCCTTTCAGATACACCATTATGATAAGGTGTATACAGAGGAGTCCATTAAGATATGATTCCATTATCTTCAAAATAGCCTTAAAACTCTTAGCTTAAGTATTTCACCACTCCAATCTAATAAAAATGTTTTAATACATTACCAAGCTATTTCTCTACTTCATTTCTAAATTCTTTAAAATTTTTAAAGGCTTCAAATTTATACTTCATAAAGTATAAATACTCATGTCTAGAATAATTATTGATAAAGATAATGAAGTATAAGTAACCACCTCGAACATGTGTAGTCATTGGAACATATACACCTAAATGTATTATTTCTAATAAACTACTAATATGTTCACCTTTACCATTAAAAGGCATCTCTATCATCTTACCAAGTAAACAAGATTCACGTGTTTAATATGATTCATAATCAAATGAACCCAAAACACCAAACTTGTGTAATTTGGTCATGTGACTCATTTATATGGCTAAGTTGATAATGCCATAAGTAAGGTAGTTTAAGACTATCCACCTCAAGTCACTTTATATTAATGCTAAGAATAGGTTTATCAATATTAAGAACATATATTTCATTATTTATATAACAAAATAATAAAATAAATAGTTTAACTAACTAGAACAACCATTATTCTTAGTAGTTAAATGAAATTATTATTTGGCAAGACAAGAAATAGAAATATTGCTATTAGATAAAAAAAGGAACAAAATAACAATTTTTAAGTTCCAAAACTAAACTAAAAGCTAAACTTAAATGATATTTCCTATAACTAATGTAGTAACTCTACTTCATTTGCCACGTGTAGGTCCACATTAACCTTGCTCAGCTTCCTACAACTCTTTTATTCTTACATATCACAACTTATGTGAGACCCATAATTAGTACCAATGTGCAAGCATGGCTATTTAAATTAGTATTTATTTCTATAAAATAATTACTTAAAGTAGAAGCATCAGCTAGTTCTTCCTTCTTCTGAGATTCCAAGTAGGCTTTGCAATTCCTCTTCCAATGTTTGGTCTTACCACAATAGAAGTAGGTATGCTTTAGGTTAGTCTCCTTCTTAGTAGTAGTAAGCTGTTTTCCTTCTTCTTAACACTACCCTAGTCTTAGTAACCTTCTTTTTCTTTTTATATTATTTCCCTTCTAGCAGGTCAAAGAATCAACTACCATAACTACTTTATCCTTCTTAATAAAAGTTTTAATAGCTTTGAGTAGGTTAACAAGCTCTGGCAATGTAACAGACTATTTGGTCATTTGATAGTTAGCCCATAATTATCTAGTAAAAACTAACACTTAATTCATGGTCAAAAAACTAAGAGACTCAAGCCTCTCAATAGCCTTCTTTTTCTTTCTATATTGCCTCCCTTTTGGCAAGTCAAAGAATCGACTACCATAACTACTTTATCCTTCTTGATAAAAGTTTCAATAGCCTTGAGTGGGTTAACAAGCTCTAACAATGTAACAAACTACTTAGTCATTTGATAGTTAGCCCATAAATATCTGGTAAAAACTATAGAATTAAGTTAACACTTAATTCATAGTCATAAAAAAAACTAAGAGACTTAAGCCTCTCAATGTAGCTTAACATCTTTAAACCATGTTATTGAAGTTTCCTCTACCATTCTAGAATGGAACAAAAGCTTGAAAGTTTCATATTATTTGTTCGAGCCTGCTTATTCATCAAATAACTCCCCCAAATGGAAGATAATGGTATGAGCATCCATATGCTCAATTTTTTTGGGGCTTTAGGGACATGGAGGCCAGCATAATGATAAGGCCAAATCACAATCCTTGGTGTGCTTCAAAAACTCTTTTGCACATCAATAAGAACATCATTATTTAGTAGATATGGGATTGTCGTGTCTAAAACATAAGTAATCTTTTCTGCCTTAAGAATTATTCTCAAGTTTTTATACCAGTCTAAGAAATTAGACCTAATAAGCCTATTAGTTTTAAGTATGCTTCTTAGATTCGTATTTGGTGAAGACATGATTTTATCAACCTAGATGTAAATAATGAAAATATGCTAGAATATGCTCATATTCATGTAATGCATTAATTAGGTCTTTCATTAAATACATTTAGCTCCCAATGTTTTACTACAAGCTAATAGCCCTCATTAATTGATTTGAGAAATCCCATTGAAAGTTTTCTTAGTGGGTCAATATCCATATACTATTCAAAATTGATCTTAAGTACGCTCAATGAGCCCTTTTTGAATTTTTATGGTAGGTTTCTCAAACTAATTACATCTTATACAACTACTGAATAATTGGATTACTAACTCTTAGTAAATGCACGACCCATATGCATTTCCTCAATCTTGCCTCTGGTACTATTAATCTTGAGTATGCTCAATAAATTAATACACCAGTTAAGATAGACCCAACCATAATAGACTGATCATATTTAATGCAGAATAGGCTTAAATATGCTTAACAGCCTAATTCTAAAAAGAACTCTAGTTCACTCCATTATGATAGAAGGCTTATACATCTTAATATTGTCTGAGGCATTTCTTATTTTAACTCTCATCATACATGGTTGGTGTGCTTTGGCATGCATATGGCATATTAATCACATTAATATATATGTTAATCACAAATTACACGATCTAGGAATAGGCATTTCTACATTGGTTTTCTTGAGCCATAGAGAAAAACTAATTTGGAACAAACCTTAGGTAAATGCATGAATTATAACCCTTTGGAAAAAAAAATAAATTATAACACTTGTAACATTTCTTCTCTTCTTGGGCTTTTATTCTAGTGCCACCTTCTTACTCCATTGTAACTTGTAGTGCTTCTTAATCTAATCATATGTAATTTAATTATATGATTTTTTATTAAAAAAAACCATATTTTACATTTGAAAGGAGTTAGATGAGAAGATAAATATAACAAAAATTTAAAGAGAGAAAAGGATGCATAGGCTCTATTTAACTAAAATAAATCCATACATTATGAATAACACATTGGTTATTAACCCATTTGCTAGATCACCATGCCAAACATATACCTTTACATGTAATTCTAATGCAAAAATGTTTCATAAAATTCTGCTTGTACTAAAATTCCAGCTCTTGAAATTTTATGCTTTTGTAGAACTTCATTTTCTAAATTGATTTCTAATATGTAATTTAATATCTATTAATCTCATTAATATTATTAAAATCCATATTTTATTGGTTTCAATTTATGATAACTATTTCCATAAAAAATGAAAATTTTCAATCTCATTGAAGAATGTGAAAATCAATTTTGCATATAACTTAGAAATTTTAATTATTAATCTCATCAACAACTAATCTCATAATTTAAATTATTTAATCATATTAATTAAAATTAAAATCCAATTGATATTTTATAATTTTAAAAATTAGAAGTGAATTTTCATGCACAGTCGAAATTGCATTATGCACAAATGAACTCAATTTCATTCTATTTTATTGAATCAATTTTGAACAATTTAGAACTAATTCCAATAGCCATTCACATTATAATTAACCCATTTTATCATCATAAATTGACTCGTTAGTCTAAACAACTCATAAAAAATTTCATAGATGAAATAATTCTTGACTATGAATTAATATGGTCAAGAAACATTATGCATCCAGTGTAAGTGAAATTAGTTCTAATCACTTTTAACCTTTAAATTTATTTCATAAACATACATATTGATGAATTATTAGACGTTAAATCACAAAAATTTGAAATAAATTGACAAAAATAAATGAGCCTGAGTCTAGTTTTATAGAACCCTAAACTCTATATGTTTTCTAAATTCTTTTTATTTTTTTAAATTTCCAAAATATTTTTTGGCTATCCAAAATTAAAATCAACATGTGAATTCATTGATTTAATGATTAATTGAGCCAAAAAAAAAACAAAATTAGTAAGAATATCAAACTAATCAAAACTAATTACTCTATAGAATTATGATAAAATTTGATTTTGATCTTGCAAAATATTAAAAAAAATTTTGAAAATAATTTCAATTTTATTTAAATTCATTCAAAATCTTAATTAAATACTTTATTATGATGTAGAATAGAATAAAAATCATTCAAATTAACCAAAAATAAATTGCACAATAAGATCCCTAATCTAGCAAAATTATAAAACATGTAAAACTAATACTATTTGACACAATCAAGCTTTGATACCATTGTAGGTTTTGAAACTCATGCAAATATAAAATGCAATAGAAAATTAAAAATTTCAAAACCAAAACTAGGGTTTTACTACATCAAATAATTTTAATTTTCAACATAAAGCAAAAGAATTTACTATTAAACATTGTTTTCTTCTTTTATTCGTGTTTTAACTGTATTGGGTTGTCATAAACTATAGCAATTCAATTGGAATGACTCCAATAGTGATCCATACTAGAAAAGGAAATTAACAAAACCTCTAAAGTGAATTAACAAGTAGTGAATTAGTTCAGAGACTAGTAAAATTAACAAATAGAGAGATTAAGGACTAGAAAGAAAATGCCTTTATTTTTATGTGTGTCTTAAAGTAGCTGCCCCTATAAAGCATTTTACAATCCTTCTAAGGTTTCTAAAAGCCATAAAGTACAAGTTTAATTCCCTTTTAACTTAACAAGGTTAACTAAACTAGTCTAACCAGTCAATTGAACTAGGTTCAATCAGATAAGTTTATTTCTCTTTTTATTGCAAATTGCATTTAATTATTTTCTTCTTCTTCCTTTTCTTCTTCTTTAACCTTAAATTACATTAATTCCATTCTCTCTTATGTGTGTGACTTTTTGGGTTTCAGAGTCAACTCAAAAACATAAAATGAATCAGAATCCTAGTTGTATTAAGACTCTATAATTTAAACCCTTCAAATCATTATTGATTCTCAATCAATAAATTCATTCTTTTGCAAATCATGAGAGGCATATAATAATGCATCATCACTACCCAAGTTGTCAAAAAGTTAGTGGTTTGACTTATAACCTTCTATAGATAGTTACCATGCAATTCATCCTTTCACCACACTTTATCTCATTCAGGTTTTAGTATGGATGCTTGTCAACTTAAAGGTAGACTAAAATATATTCAATGAAGTCTTGAATATGTTAGTTCTTATACTTTGAATATTTGCTTTATCAATACATACATGAATCTAATTCACATATGCATTCTGCTTTAGCCAGAGACTCCTTAACAAAAACAACTATAAGAACCCATGAGATAAACTCCCCTACATTAATCTAGGGTAGTGAATCCTTTATTGATCACTTAACTATCAGCAAATATTTCACACTATACCTAATCACTATGCTATGAATGCCCCATGGTGAGGAATAAGCTATTTTATTAAAGTATAGTGTTTGATATTGAAGATAACCTTAGTGAAGTCTAAGGATATTTGCACAACTGTTATATGAGGTAAAATCACTAACATAGATTAAGCATTTATGTGATTATCTCATAGCCAAGTCTCTAATGAACTTCTTTCCTAAAAAAGCATTTACATGTTAACTTTAAGCATCTCATGCTTATAGCATGTAAGAACTACTGCTTGACATAGTTAAGAAGCATAACATATGCTAGTCTATTCACATTAATAATGTCTTGTCTTTTTAATACTATAACTAGGTATATTTTAGTTATAAACACATTTGCATGTAATAGGAATCTCATATCTTAAACCCTTTATGATTTCCTCTACACTGTGTATATTATACCAAAGACCTTACTAACCAGTTTAAGGTTTAAACAAACAAATGAATGAAGTGATTCATAAACACTAAATAATAAAGAATACCTTAAATTGATAAATGAAATGTCATGTACATAGGTCATGTCTCTAAATGATTGTCCCTAAGGCATACTTATCTAACACTTATTTAGTAAACTTTCCCTACATTAGTGCATATAAGCTTTTCTATTGATGAATTTTATTTAATAACTAATGATTAAAGTTTTTAATAATTGGTAGGCTTTGATATTTATGCACATAAGCTTTTAATAGTTGGTGGGCTTTTTAATTCAACATGTGATGAACCATCCCTATTTTGGTGTAACTAAGGATTCAAACTTAAAATTTTCAATTTGCAATGTTAATGTTTTATGATAAAAGTCATTATGCGCAATAAAGATATACTTTATTCTAGCTATTTTTTAACACTTTTATTATCAACATATTTTGTTATTGTGTGATGTATCATTTATGTAAAGTTGTTATCCTATAAATCATAGTTGGTAAGTATTTTACATAGGTTAGCTATAGCATATAATTCCTCTTTCATTTTTTAAGCTAATTAATAATTATATATAACATACACTATTTTAGCAAACTTGGCACCCTATTTATAATTCATATCTTTTTTGTATGTAATTAATTCTTATTTAGCAAAAATATGTTAGAAATATATGTTGTCATATATTATTAATTAGTTGAATTTGTATTAATAGGATTTATAAGTAAAAGTATTTATTGATTGAATTTGAAAGTATCTACTGATTGAATTTATAGGCTATTACATCAAGGAAATGTGAAAGCTCTTAGCACTATAAGCTCTTCTTTTAATAAAAGAAAGGTTAGAGAACCATCTGTGGTAGTGAGTTTTGGTGGTGGATTTGTTTTTATACCATCGAGTGATGAAATTATAGGCCCAACTTCTGCTGACTCACCATAAATCTCAACTAAATCTTCTGTAGTTATAAATACAATAGGTAATTCTTCTTTTCTACTTATAAGTAAAAGATTTAGGTCTGAGGTTTAAGAGCATTTTGATAAATTGCTTGATACTAATGGTGATGAAATAGAAAGGGTTACATGTAAATGGCATGGTAAAACTTATCAAGGAAAGAATAAGCTAAGTAGTTTAGGATTATAAAAGCATTTATAAGAAATAAAAAGTTTCCAAGTAAAAAGCACTAATGACTACACATGTAAGTAAAGATAAGTCACAAATAACTTTGAAATTTATAAATGTTAATAAACCATTATATGTATGAAAATTTGATTAACTAGATTGTAGAGAAGCTTTAGTTAAGTTGATTACCAAAAATTAATTGCCATTTATATTTATGGAATATGAGGCTTTAGAAAAAAAAATAATTGCATGGCCAGATAAGACAAAAAAAAAAGGTAATTTGCATCCCTCAACTATTACCATTGTGACAACAAAATCCTTAATCTTCAATTTGTAACTATAAAATTATTCAAGTTTGATAGATGTAACAAAATAGTTATCGAGAGAAGTAGGTTTTACAATTAAAAATCAATCAAAAAATACAAAATAAAAAAGTTTTTTACTTTTTCTCTTTCTTTTCTCCTCTTTGATTTCTCCACTATTTTTTTGTTTTTTATTTTCAAATATCTATGTTCATTCTTATATATTTCTGAAAAAAAGGAAAACATAACTCTAAACATCCAAAAAAAAAACATGAACACAAGCTTTGTCTCACTTAGATCTCTATCTCATTGAAAAATTAAACTTGATTAGGTTGGTAGCCAATATTCCTACTAAGTGTGCCAAATTTCCCTTCTTTTCTCTTCTTTGCTATTTCTTGTTTTACATTTATTATTCTTGCAATTTGATGAGACTTTCTTATTAGAAATGTGAGAAACAATAGCAAAATAAGGGAAATTCAAAAGTTGAGCTTTTGAATTATATCTAATTAAGTGAAATAGATTAAATAATAAGACTACAAGTAAAGGATTTTATTTTTGTATAGTCAAAAAAAGAGTGAAGAAAAGAAAACAAAATTAATTTCAATGTTAAAGAAATATAGAGATAAGAAGGAAAAAAAGAAACAAAAAAAAAGTTGTGACACCCTTTACCTAGTTTGATCATCGGACATAATTAAAGTGTGGCACACAAACCGATATCCGATCTATACATATAAAAACCATATAAATTAAAACATTATTATTTGAGATTTAAACATAGTTTGCATACACTAGTTATAAAAATACAAGTTTAAAAAAAACATTTTCTAAGGTATACTATTAGAGTCCTTATGCCGAAATTTTGGCAGCATAATCATTGTACCGACACTATCCCAAATAGTAATGTGCATAAAAATAACACTTTTGCATTATCTTAACACATCACACAACTTCGTGATCCTCCTTATCACTCCATCAATACAGCATCACAAAACATCATTCCAATGAAAGGAAAAGATATCACACAAGTTCAAAAGCATTTAAAACATTAATTAATAAGTTTACAAAATTTTCTCAAAAAGTTACAACAATATATAAAACATTTCAATAATGTCTAGGCCCAATTCCCCTTCGTATTATATATGAGTGCTTTAACATACTTAACATCCCATAATTAATACAAAGAAAAATCAAAATACCAAAAAGGAAGCTGTATCTTGATCAATACAATTGATAAGGCCTTAAACTTTATATCCGTTTCTTTTACCTGCGCACCGCAAAAACAACGATGCGCTAAGCATAAAGCTTAACAATGTATTCAATTTGTTATACATCACTTAAGCATATATCATCACATATAAATGTAATCCAATATACATCTTTCACATATCATACGACACTTTTATTTATATAAGCACATGCATATTTATAAAATTCTAACAAGGTACATAAAACACATAAAAGCAACATCATTATGATCATTAAGCATTTCATATCTCCTAAGAGTCAATTTATTTATAATACATAATTATTATCAAGTAACAGATCTCATTGGCATTTTAATTAGTTTCATAAGGTTTCAATTAATCATTTATCATATATCATTTGCCCATATATTTATAAGACATATATCCAAACTAGATATCGGGAATCATTAACTATAAAGTTCTAGCATTGACCATGAAGGTCTAGTACATTAACCCGAAGGTCTAAGATGTTGATCAAAAGGCCTAGAGCATTGACCTAAAGGTCTAAAAAATGTTAACCCAAAGGTCTAGAGTGTTGATACAAAAGTCTAGAATCATAATCAATGCCCGAAGGCTAAAATCCATTTGCCCGTAAACCTAAAATAAGCACTAAAGTGCCCTAACAGCTGCTAATCTCCTTAGTTAACTAATCAACCTATCCAAGCTAGGTTGTCTACATATATGGGTGACTCACCATACTTAATTGGTTTCACCTTTAATAAGTATATTTAGCAGATTTTTAAGATTCTTTATTAATAAATGATCTTAGGGAAATTTTAATATCTAATTACTTTAATTCTATTATATCATCATTCATGCCATATTAAGATAGGAATCATTAAATAGAAAATGATTCCTTTATGATACTAAGCTAAGTTTTCATAAGCATAGGAATGAGCAATATAGTACATTATTACATTAACCCATTTTGGTCTTTCATCTTTGTATCATAACATTAAGAATTATGCCTTAAATATATGCCAAGATAAGTTAAACTATTCAGCTCCAACCATTACTTAACATTTTACATCATAATTAAACCTATTTCATTGGTCATTATATTTTATTTATATACACATACTAAGTAATCAATTTAGCACATATTTTTGGCATTCATTAGCTTACACAATTTATAATCAAAACATTGAAACTTCATGTCTCACATAAATGATATATATCCCATAAACATCACCAAATGTGCACTTTTCAACTTAGATCACCACTTTAAGTCATACATGATACTTAAAGCTTATATACATCATTCTTTCAAGTGTCACGCACACATGTCATTCCATTTTAAGGCATGATACCATTCAGCCATAACCACAATTCAATATACATTCATCTTCTCCACCATCCTACTATACATTTCATGATCTCTAACATACATTACATTAAATACATTAACCATACACATCACACACAAGCTATATGTTTCTACCCTCTTATGAAAGTAATCATTTTTATTCATTTCTTCATATTTAATGAATTATTTAATACCCGTTCCAACTTCTAACATT
>CANXYI010961988.1:0-13308 GCA_948208565.1 Hura crepitans | reverse complement strand
ACATCTTAGACATGGATATAAACATGGAAATTTATGGTTGTAAATCTGAATTGTAGACATAACACAATTATATGTGGAAACTACTTGTGGTTGTGATGAATATATATATATATATATATATGGTGTGTGTGTGTGTGCATGTGTGTGTGTGTGTGTGGTGTGTTGGCTAAGGCATAAAGGAGATGTACTCATAAGCATACATCTTTTTAGGGTGATCAATATAAAGGTGACGGTAGTGTCTTAATGGACATGAAAGAAGGCACCTAGGTAGGAATTCAAGGAAGTTATGTATAATACAAGTGTCAATTACTTGAAGTTGAACTTTAAAGGGATAATGGTCCTAGTATATAGCCGTTAAACCATTGTTGGTAGTTCTTTCCTAGACTAGTGATTTATAATATATGTGTGGCTATGTAAGGAAGGTACACACTTTAGATACATAGACACACAAAGCCAAAAATTGTGTATATGAATTTAAATAAAATACACCTTGAATAGAAAATTAAACTTAAATAAAATACATATATAGTATATTGCCACTAGTGCAGGAAAATAATGCCTAAAAAAGGGTTTTAATTTATAACTTGTGGAGTTAATAAAATGATAGTAACTATCTTTTATTAGAATAATTAAATGAATTTTGTGTGGAGGTAAACTAATATGAATGTGAAATTTAAAATTGTGAGCAAGGCTCATGATGGCATGATTACACATATATATGGTATTTACATGTTATAGATTGAGAATAATATTAAACTGGTGGTAAGAAAACTTATGCTAATTTTGTTAAAATACAACTTGAATTGTTGGGATTTGAGAGATTCTCTAATACTATGAAGAAATTAAGATGGCAAGGAAATTATAATGGGAAAAATATTTTAATGAAGTGGATTAAAAACCTATGTTTATATAATTAATGAAAATTGGAATTTTCTTAGAGGCCTTTGAAAGAGTAAATAGGTTTTGACTTCAGGCCTATGACAATACTAAATTGAGATGTCTAAGCCTATAAAAGTTAATTGTTACAAAGATGCCATAAATGGGATGGCTATAAGCATATGAACTTGTGAAAGATTGTAATGGTTATAGGCCTATATTAGTGATAAGTACCTGAGACTTGACTTATGACCATCCTAAGAAAAAGGATTATTCTAGACTTAATTAAACATTACTAACAAAGTCGATAACATAAGAAGTGGTAATGTTAAATACATAGCCTTGAACATAATTATGAATTGAATTTAAGTTAAGCTTATAAAAATAGACTTAAAATTGTTCAATAGGATCTATATATGATCTGTAACTACTCTGGTAAATTTTCAACTATTAAAATAAATTTGTATCTGACTATCAAATTCTCCTAAATATTATAAAAAGATGATGAGTAATGGAATGGACATGAAATAAAGTTAAATGGCCAATTAGTAGACACCGATTGGATAGGTTGACCGGTCAACTTAGGGCTTTGTAGTTGATAGTTATCTAGTGACTGGAGAGGTTTATAGACTGATCTCTATTATGTCACCTAGCCTTAAAGATTAATTGTTAGTGGCTAGAGAGGTCTATAGACTGATCTCCATTATGTCACCCAGACATGAGATTATTTAGTGGCTGGATAGGTCTAATGACTCATCTCAATCTTATCACTTAGTTAGACATAATTATTTGTAGCTAGGGAGGCCTACAAGCTAAACTCCATTATTTCACACAACACTTATGCCTAGAAAAGCCATTACTGATCTCTATTATGGCACTCAGGCCGGTGCAGTGGCAGAAGTCCAAAATGAGGACCACTGCACTAGGTATTCCCTCTAGTTCTAGTGTATTGAAGTGCAGTCTATCTAGTGGGGCTTACGTCTAAACTTAAGTATTATTCCTTTTAATTGATTAACTAGTTGAATGAATATGATGTCTACAATATAAGCAAAGGAAATCTGAGTGAGCCAAAGAAAATACTTAACTGTAATTATTACACGGACATACCTGTGAGTGTCTAGGAAATATAGTATAAGAAAAGTATATAATATGCACATAATGTTAGTAGAAGCTGTGTCTCCATTAACCTTAACTTAACGGGTTAACTAGCTATATGAATCACTTGATTAATGTAGTGTAATGACCTAAATCTAGTTAATTTGATGAAGGATTAGAATAGTACATAATTAAATGGAAAGGAAGATGTATTTTTATTTGACCTCTATATGTATGAAATTGTAAAATGGATATATTAAACTACTTGTCTATAATAGGTGAGACATACTTTTAATTAATTAAATACACCACTGAGTTTCATACTTAGCGTACTAATGTTTGGTGCGTAGGTAAATAGGAACAATAGAATAACCTTGAGAAACGTGTAGTGTTGCAGCAGAAGTAGCATAGGGGATAATTCTTATCTTACTTATCAAGTGTAATGGCACTCATGTAATAGCTATGGGTTATGTGTCCGGTATGCTTAAAAGCTACTGTGGTTTTGTAATCTATTTAAATTAAGAATTTTTTTGAATAACTTTGGCATAAAGGAATGAAAACTTGTGTGATATGTTGACTTAAATTTTATATTGTTACTGATAGTGAGGCCTGAGGCCCCTGAGATGTTGGTTTCTGAAGAATCAATAGGATGGGTGTTAGGATTGGAAGTGCACTTATTATCAGGATTCTTCAGGGACCCGATATGGGTGTTACATTATACATTCATTTTACATATACATTGTCACTTACTTTAAATTCATTCTAACATCTTCCATTTCATGCATTATATGGAACACACATATAAATAATTACAAATAAGCCATTTGGCAAAGCCTTCACACATGCTTTAAATATTGTATTCTTTCTCATTACACATAACATCACAATTCCTTATAATCATTGGCAATCATATGTTCATGCATCATCCTTAACATTCCTAATCCAAATCATATACACACATATATATACCACATGGCAATTTAGCCATCAAGCCTCTAAGTGGTCATATACATCATTCAATTACATCATACACCTTATCTTATGTCTATATATAAACATACATCTATTCATAGACATACATCATCAATAGTATATATATGTGAGACATACATCACTAACATTCATTTTGGCCATTTAGCCATCATTATACATGTTCCACATACATTTTCGTCACATTAAATTCTTTAATGCAAATCTATAATCCTAGTTAACATGATTAATTATCATTAACACACATAATTAATCAATTACAAATAACAATACACATATACATATTCCATATACATTAAGGCATATTCAAATTAATGCAATTTATTTTGATTATACTTACTCAAAATAGGTACATAAACCATTATCAAATTATAAATCATAAATCTAAGCTACATCTAGTCAGCCACCTTAGCATGTCTTAGCTAATATACACATCTTTAGACAAGCTCAAAATTAACAACATGACTTCACATCACTTGACCATGCTATTATATATAGGTATCAAATCATTCTTTAAACAAGACATATTATTATTCAAGACTTACATACATATTATTAATATCATAGCTTGAATTACCATCATACATGCCATAAATATAATTAACATCATCAAACCACATAAACTAGTATTGAGTCATAATAATAATGATATACTCAAATGACCATTCCAACTTATTATCATGGCATCATGCATAATCATAATCTCATCATTTTTCATTAATATTAAAACCATGCTTTCATATAACTTACATCACATAAGTGATCATAACATCATTTAGTCATAGAACTTACATAGACATTTTAAATATTAAACATATGCTTTTCAAACTCAAAATCATAGGCACACAAACTATAAAGGATACACTTACTTAAATAGCATCAAAATACTCTTTTGAGCATTTATAAACCTTTTATATTCTTTTCCCCTCTCTTTATCTTGATCTCATCTTGAACATAACCACAATCAATAATAAAAAAATTCAAAACAATTAAAATATACCTCTAATCATTAAAATAACCTTATAGAACTCTTATTGTCAACTTGTACACACTTTAAAATTTTTAAAACTCCACAAATAGACCATTTCTCAAAACTTGGTTACTATTAATTCCATAACTTACAAAATTTCATACAAAATCATAGAGGCATCCAAACTTGAATCTAACTTGATAAATATGTACTTAGGCACTCATAGAGCACTAGAAAAATGTTAGATCAATGAAATATTACCTCCTTTAAAATTAGGTTACTATTTACCCACTACATAAACCTTGAAATTTATTTAATTTTTCTTAAATATCTTGCTTGATCTAATGTTTAGAGCCTTTAATGATATGAAATATGGGGTTAGATGATGAATTAAAAGGAAAAAATTAGGAAAGAGAAAAGAAAAATGGAGGATGGGGGAAAAAAGTGTTAGTGTTAACTGGAGAAAGGAGAAGAAGAAGATTTTTCCACTATTAACCCTTGACTAAAAGGTCAAGTTGCCTTTTATAGGAAAATTTGAATTTTTCCCTCTTTACCCTAATGGTCACTAAACTTTTGTATTTATATCCCATTAATCCTTTATCTTTTCTTTCCTTGTTTTTAACCTTTTTAATAACCTTATTTCCTTTCCAAACATTACTTAAAGATGTCTCACAATTAATGCCATCATTTTATAGCATCAGTGCGAGTAAATTCTTGATTCATCCTTAAGAGATACTATTCATGTATACACTTGTTCTCATCTAATTTCCTTTTAAATGTTGTCATTTTATCACTAGACTATAATCATAGACTATTTAACTCATTATCTCTTTATTAGTAGGGCTAAAAATCATATTCCTATACTTAGAGTCACTATTCAAGACTTTGGAATCCACTATTAATGAATTTAGCTCATTATCACTCGTTAGACTTTCGAACACCATTATTTACATACCAAATTGTACCTATAACATACTTATAACTATATCCTTTGATTAGAAAAAATTCATGATCATGTCCTGAAAGTCACTATTCATTTTGCCTAAATTTTTAGGCATTCTAATGTCTTTAGAGCACTTTAACTAAAGGCATCATCTTGTTCCTTAGCTTTTTAACTTTCTATGCCATAATCTTTATCGATTCCTTCTCATAAGACAAATTAAGATTTATCTCTACTTTCCCCACTGACAAAACATGTGAGGGATCTAATTTGTACCTTTGAAGCATAAACACATGGAAAGCATCATTTATTTGCTAAAGCCCATGAGACATATGTAATGTCCATGTTTTTAGGGCTCTGTAAATAGTGCCACTAGGACTAAAAAGTGTGCCTGGGGTACTAGGTCACTTGCATGTAAATTGAGATAGTGAAACTAGTCATGAAACTTTGAAGGGCTCTAATCTAATGAAAAAAGCAAAATTTAAAAATTTAACAGAACTAATAATTCATTTTGAATTGTAAGCTACCCCCCTAGTGTAATAAAAGTTTTATGGGCTAAGATTAACCTGGGATGTGCCCGAATAGACCCGAAAATAGTTGATCCTATAGCTCAAAAATTACACTAAGTCCACTGGTAAAAGAATTTTTGAAATCGGAGGTCATTTGCAAATTCTCATAATTTTTTAGGTTGTCATGCAAATTGAGGCAATCTGAAAATTGCCCTAACGAGGGAATTTGGCCACAAAAATTGAGGAGCAGGTAGTGGGGATTAAAATATGAATTTTAAAATAAATGGTGTAATTTTTTGAGGTTCGTGTGAATTTTGTTGAATTTTTGAAAATTAACAAAAAAATCGAGATGGTTTTGAGATTTTTGGGAAGGTTCGGGACAAATGTTGATATCACAAAAAGGGGCCCTACACCATGCCAAGTGGTAAAAGAGGCTTGCTAAGTGGCAAAGCTCACTTGACATGTGGAATTCCACTAAATGGACTGAAAAAAATTCTTTCTCCATAACCTGTTGTTACTAATGCTAGAGAGGAGGTTGGCTGGGCATAATTCTCTCATTTCTTCACTAAAAATGGTGATTCAAGGTTCTAAATTAAGCTCTATCTATTAAACACCATGAGGAAAAAGAATTAGGCAGAAAAGACTTTCCAATTTGGAGTTAAAATTCATCAAAGATCATTGGTTTAGACTATCTAAATTTGTGACATTTATGTGAGTTTATGGCTATTTCTTCTACATTTCTTGGGATTTTTAGCTCCAATTAGATGCTAGATCATGGCTAACACTTGTGTGATTATGTGTGTGAGGTGTTTGTTGCAATTGGGTGGCAAATTAAAATCTACAAAGGGGGAGGAAAGCTATCATAGAAGCTAGACAACCTTGTGTTCTTATAGATTCAAGGGTGCTTTTCTAAGGTATAAGTGAATTCCATCATTTTCCTAATGTTCTTTGGTTTATTAAAGGGGCTAGAAATGAGTCCTAAAGTTTTGTAGTCTCGTGTTTAATTGATGCCATTTCAATTGGGAATGAGATCTTTTAGGATAATGAGACAATTTTGGCATGTAAAATACGTATCATATGATAAGCATAAACTTGTTGTAGGCAAATTCCTTTGCTAGTTGAAAGGTAAAGGAAGTTCTGAGGATTGGTTACTTGATGTTTCATGTCTTAATGGTGATTTTAAGGCAAATAGGGTGATAAATGGTATGAGTATGGCTTTTAAGTTCATGTATGGCATGAAAGGTATATGCATCCGAGAAGTAGCCATGTGAAATTTTGTGTGTGTATATTGATTAATTAAATGAAATAAGGGTGTTTAAGACTTTTAGAGGATTGACTACTTGTACATGAAATTAATTAGGTAATTGGCTTATGAATGAAAATGAAAGGTAAATTATTAAGCCATGTAATAGGCTTACTTTATATAAATTGGTCACTTAGCATATCCAATTAATTTTAAAGAATGAAAATGCCTAATTGGATGGAGAATATGTGTAAGTCAGTGAAAAAAAAGGAGAAATATGGAAGAATGCATAGTTATGGGTTGAATCTTAAGGTACCCAAAACCATTGAGAAGAAAGGTGGTAAGTAATCTTTGGCTATGTTGCTTGAAATGAGTAAATGTTTAAAAGCTTGATGCGTTAAACTTAAATTATTCAAATTGGTTGCTTTAACTAGACTTGAATATGAAATGATCTTGACAAACAATGATGTTGTGAATGATAATGGTATGTAAATGTTGGTAAGCTAAGTATAAAGGGTATGCATAATAAGACATAAGAATATGAGCATGTTTAACTTAACTTGGTTAACATGAAATTAGGGAACATCCATAAATATATTGACATGTAATGTAATTGGGAATTGGCATGTAGAATGAAAAAGAAATTGACTAGAAAAGGACTTGAAAAAAATGGCTTCTAAGGTGCCTTTGAGGGCTATTACTTATGGCTTAATATGATGGCAATTTTGCCAATGTTTTTGCTTTGTATGTGGCCTAGTATATGTTAGCTTTAGGCCATTAGAATGCATGAAATGTGTTGTTGAAAACTACACTAAAATAGGCTAAGACATGAGCTTATAATTGGCTTTTAAAACTTGATGAAATGACTAATGACTATCTAGTTAACCATTACCTGAACCAAAAATACCACTAGATAGTAAAGGACAAATAATTGAGTGATAATTGTGGAATAAATTCCAGTGTATATACCTAAATTTTTTGGCAATTATAATGCTTGAATCATTAATCCTACTTTCTGGTATTTTACTTGGTACAGCTTATTTATGGCCATATTAGACTTGGCTAATTTCCAACTATGCTATAAAAATGATATATGTCTATTTTTAAGATTATAATATTGTAAAATTTTAATCAATAAGGAAATGAACACTAATTGAGGTTAAATGGCCCACTAGTTAGACACCCACTTGATGGGTTGACTGGATAACTTAGGGATTCTTTGGAGTTACTGCACTGTCTACTTTTCAGACAGGGCCGGTACAATGGCATAGGTCCCTATTGGGGCCACTGTACTAATATGTTTGACAAACTAGTCTATTGAGCAAACACAACCACTTATTCACTGATCATTATATGATGCTAGTGCAGCAGCATAGGTCTTTGAGGGCCACTATACTAGTCTATTAGATAGACTAGCCTGCTAGGCAGAGAACCCCTTATTATTTGCACCTTGGGTGCTAGCATCTAATTGAGTCGATGTAGCAGCACAGGTCCAGAATAGGGACCACTACACTAGATTATTTTCCCTCAAGATCTAGTATTTGTCAAGGATGTCTCCTGAGTTAGGCTAGTTAAAATAATTCAATAAGAACAATAAATCCATATATGATTGTGAAATATGACATAGGGGCATTTTAGTAATTTTTTATTGATGATGAATAAATGCTTAAAATGGTATAGTATATGAATGAAGTTTTGAATAATGACTAAATACATAAATTATATGACTTGTGAAAATTAATTAGATAATTATAGATAGAAACACCCTAGGGGTAAAATAGTAATTTTGCATGGTAGTTTTTCTAATTGAACTGGGAGATCGGTATAAGACAAGAATAAAGGTTTTATGCATGGAAAGTGTATTAGATATGCTTTTAATGATTGAATTCACCACTGAGTATTTTTATACTCAGCATATTTATTTTGGTGTGCAGGTACCAAGATTAAGGACATCACCTCATAAAATATGTAGTAGAGTTTAGAGGACATTCTCGAGAAGATTGATCACATATAGATGTATGGTTTTTGCACTCTATGTAGTTAGGTAGGGAATATGGGTGTGATGTATATAAAGGACATAGGGTAAAATCTATATATAATGGTTGTTTTGTAATTAATTATGTGATGTTCCTTTCATGTATATATGATCTATGTTGATGCTTGTGAACTTGAGGCTCTTTGTATTTTTTTTTCATTGTGGGCTGAGGCTTGTGTTTGCTATGTGATATATGATGTTGATAGGATGATATTTTGAGGGAGTAGAAGGGTCCAAGAGATGGGATTAATGATATAAAAGTGTTTACATATAGGAATTGCATTTTGGATTAGTGATCCGAGCAGCGGCTGTGTTGACAAATTTTTAAGTAATACCTATTGTGTTAAATTCTTCTTATAATAGTGTAAACATGATGATATTAACTTCAATGGATTGTACAAATTGACTAGATGGAATTTGGAATCAGATAAAGTTTTCTAGTTTAGTATAAGTAAGAGTTAAACGAATAAACATAGGAAAAATCTCAAGATGGGTGACTTAGCAGGAAGTCTACTGCTTATTGGGTTTCTTCATGAATCTAGTAAAGGGTGTTACATTTTGTGGTATCAAAGCATAAGTTATTGTTCCTAGGATAAATACATAAGTGCAAATGTCTAAGTTTCAAATTTCTCTGAACTGTTATGCTGTCCAAGGCAGATAAGAAAGTCTTTTGTAATAAAGATACGATTGGTCTAATTACCTGAAGGAGGGGCTATGGAACAAATTAGTTTTGTAACCCTTTATAGGGAGCAAGTTATGTATCAGCACCTAAAACCCAGTAATACTACACAATAGCAAGAATCATAAGTGATTGGCTAACAGTAGGCAGGAGTAACCCCTATCCTGATATACTAAAAAGTAGCACATGGAAGGATCTTACCAAATTCCTAAAATATGTTGAGGAGTTTGAAATGAAATATAAAGAATGTAAGAGATTTTTTAACGGACTAAATATAGGGTCAAGTATACAGACAACTAAATCTCAAAAAGAGGGCTTTTGCAATATCAGTATTAGTTGCATGTGACATGGAGGAAATAGTGCCATAAAGGAGAGACCTCTTTTAGAGAAAGAGGTAGTGCACTATGGGATAGTCCACTACAAGGGTAAGATGGTAAGATGAGGAGAGAAGGGCTAGTTATAAGCATAGTCTCAGCCTAAGCCCTAGTATCAAATAGGGTACCAAGGATAGAGATAGACACAGACTCAGAGGTTAGGGTAGGCTTCTACTAGTAAACCTCGATTGCCTTCTCTAGTTGATAGTACTCTTTGTATAAAAGGGCAATAGGAGTGGATCTCCTATATTTGTCACTTGTCAAAAGAGACACTAGGGGCAATGTAGAGAAGGTAAGAGAAGGGAATCTCTCTATTGTAGTGTTAGAGACCACTATAGAAAAAGTGTCCTTAGAGACAAATAGAGGGTGCTCAGACACAGATACCTAATATGGCACCCTAAAATAGGGGTTAGAGATGAACTAAAGGAAAGCAATTAGTGCTAGTTTGGTTACTAGAGTTGAGGCTTATGCTTTAGTGAGGTAGGGTGGAGTAAGAGCTAGAGAAGGGGCCACAGCACTAGATGTTATAACTGATATTTTGATTATCTAATATTCATGTCTTAGCATTGATAGACCCTAATTCAATACCCTCCTATGTATGTACTGCACAAGTATGGAATAGGCAAATAGAGCCTCAGCATGTTGGTGTAGACATCAGACTTAGCAACCTTTTAGCGTAGTATGTGATCATGAATAGGGTGCATAAAAGATGCCCTTTGGTGATTCAGGGGCATAGATTGTTGTTGATTTGATTAAATTACATTTCAATGAATTGATGCAATCCTAGGATAGATTAGCTTACTAATTATCAGGCTATGACTGATTGTTGATATAAAAAGTTGATCCTCTAGACTATACAAGGACTGATAGTGACTGTGGATGGTGAGAAGAAACTTTTAAACAATCTTATCTTTGTTATCAAAATATAAGAAATCCTTTAGAAGGGGTGAGGCATGTTTGGCCTATGCTATTGATCTGAATGCTTTAATTTTGATCTGGCTTATATTCCAGTTAGAGCTAAGTTTTCTTATATATTCCTTGATAAGCTACTAGGCTTACCACCTCAGAAGGAGTAAGATTTGATATTGAGGTGTATCTTTGTGCCACTCCAGTACTTATTATTCTTTCTAAAATGGCATCCATTGAAATAAAGAAACTGAGAGTACCACAACAAAATCTATATGATAAAGGTTTTAGTAGACCCAATATAACTCTTTGGGGAGTGTCTATGCTATTTGTAAAAAAGAAAGGTAGGTCACTCAAGTTTTGTATTATTTTATAGGCAGTTGAATAAAATGATTGTGAAGAATGTGAATCTATTACCAAGATAGATGATCTCTTTGATTAGTTGAGAGAAATTGGTATATTTTCTAAACATTGATATGAGATCGAGATGCTATCAGCAGAGGATTAAGGAAATTGATGTTTCTAAAACTGCTTTCAAAACCCGGTGCAGGCATTCTGAGTTTTTGGTGGTGCTATTGGGGATGCACTAATATCCCTACAGTTTTTATGGAACTCAACGAATAGAACCTTCCAATCTTATATAGATAAGTGGTGGTGGTGTTCATAGATGGTATTCTAGTGGACTTTAGGAACCAGAAAGATTATGAACAACACTTGAGGGTTATGTTATAGACCCTAAAGGAGAGATAGTTGTGTGCCCAGATCAATAAGTGTGAGTTTGGCTGAGTGAAGTTCCTTCTCTAGGTCATATAATTCTAGCAAAAGGAATCAGAGTTAATTCCAAGAAGGTAAAGCCAGTAATAAAAGGGGAACCACCTGGGAATATAACCATGGTGAGAAATTTTTTTGGCCTTAGTTCATATTACAAAGGGCTTGTAAGAGGGTTTTCTATTATTGCCACTCCTTTGACTAGACTGGTTAAAAAGAATGTGAAATTTGATTAGAATGAGATAGGTCTAGCCAGTTGTGAGCAATTGAAGAAGATGTTGATAAAAACTCCTACCCTAATTCAACCTGAATAGGATAATGACTTTATAATGTATAGTGATGTTTTACTGAATGGTTTGGAATATGTGTTGATGCAAGATGAAAAAAAAATCAAAGCTTATGCTCCAAGATAATTGAGGTTATATAACAGGAACTATTCTACTCAAGATTCAAAGTTAGCTGCTATTACTTTATTTTGAAAATACGAAGGTATTATCCATATAAAGAGGGATGTTGCATATGTATATATTATAAAAGCCTAAAACATTTCCTTACTCAGAAAGAGCTAAAATTGAGTAGAGAAGTTGGTTAAAGCTAATCAGGAATTATGATTGCCTGGTTGACTGCCACCTAAGGAAAACCAATATGATGGCAGATGTTAGGAGTAGGAGACTAATAATGAACCTAAAAAGCATAAATGATTGTTGTAGTACACCTTAGGGATTACTGTGCTTACTAGGTTATAGATAAAGCCAAAGTTTTCATAATATATTAAATAAAACCAGATGGAGGAGGGACAATTAGTTCAAATGGCAAGCAAGGATAAAGAGGGGAGGACCATAGGGTCTGAGTTGATAGAGGATGGATAGTTATACTAACAGAACAAATCATGCGTACCCCATACAAATGACTTAGGGTTGTAGATACTTAAGGAGACACATGAGGCTCCACATTTTATGCATCCAAGGAGAAAAATCTGAGCTTGAAAATCTTATTATTAGTGGCCTAGTATGAAAAAAGATGTGATAGAATATAATGCCAAGTGTCTATCATGCCAGCAAGTAGAAGCTGAGCATCAGGTTCCCTTTGGATTGTTGTATCCTATAATAGTACTAGAGTGGAAAGGAGGAAAGTTGACCATGGATTTTGTAATGAGTTTACTTTTGGCTAGAGGTATATATAGTGTTACATGGATAATTGTTGATAGATTGACAAAGATAGTTCAAGTTACCCAATCAAGAGGGATTAGTCCCTATATAGGCTAGCTAGACTTTATATAGATCGGATAGTCATATTTCTTGGTGTACTAGTGACTGTCATTTTTTATGGGGATTTTTGTTTTACTTCTAGATTTTTGGAAGAAGTTATAAGCAGCTTTAGGCACTAGACTAAGCTATAACATAGTTTACATCCTCAGACTGACAGATAGTCAGAGAGGGTGACATAGATATTTGAAGCTATAATATGAGACTGTGTTATTAAGCTTCTAGGTAATTGGGATTTGTATATGTTCTTAGTAGAGATTGCCTATAAAGGCAATTACTAGTTTAGTCTAGGAATGGACCCATATGAGGCATTGCAGCTTAGATGATGTAGGACTCCTTTATGTTGGAGTGGGGTTAAAGAGAGAAAAATCTTCAGTGCAGATTTAATCAAAGAGGTTGAAGAAAAAAAATGAAGTGAATCAGAGAAAGGCTAATAGTAGCTATGATTAGATAGGAATCATATACTGATTTGAACTAGAGAGATACTGAGTATGTGATTATGGAAAAAGTGCTTTCTTATGGTTTTTCTAGGGAAAAGGGTGTGGAGGTCTAGGAAAGAGAGAAAATTGAGTCCTTAGTTCATAGAACACTATGAAATTACTGATAGGGTCAGACCTTTAGCATACAGGCTTACATTACCACCTAAGCTATAGCAGAT